>JAUMHL010000011.1:17074577-17090022 GCA_032362345.1 Sandelia bainsii
CACCACCTTTAAAAAACATTTGAAAACTCACTTGTTTAAAAAGTATTTCAAATTAGTCTTACACACACACACACACAAAATCGGGAGAATAACAGAACGTGAAAGGTTCCCTACCTACAGTGTTTCTGGGTGTATTAGACCTGCAGGTGAGTTGGGTGCACTTGTCTGGAGTTCACTGCAGGGCTTGAGCAAGCAGACAATGCAGAGCCAACAAGACCATAAATAAACCATCTCACATAAGGACGGTGTTGAAGCATGAGTCCTACTTTTGATCTGTCAAATACAAGAAGCTTGTGAGGTGAATAATAAAAAGAGACAAAAAGACAGGGTTTGGACAACCGATGAAACTAAGTAAGTATCGACTGTCAGACTGTAATGATTACAACTCAAACTAAAAGGGCCACTTCATTCCCCATGTGAAAAGGTGGCTAAACCTACAGTATCTGTGTGGACACAACATTTTCTATGTATGAGTTAGCTACAACAGACAGGTGGAGATAGGAAGCTGTGAGAAGCTAATGGTGCGTTCTATTTAAAGTGGGAAATCTGAATTTCTGAGTTTGTAAATTTTATCTGTAACACCCTCCAGAAGTCAAATTTTCAACTTTGGTAATGACTACAGAATCTTCACAATTTACAAGCAGCAAAATGAATTCTTTTCCTTTTTGAATACTGAAGTGGAAGGAGACTACATAAGTCCGAAGATAAAGAAATCTAGGGTAAATCTACAGTGCTTGACCTTATAGTTCAGTTTGGAATTTTTAAGTTAAAATTGAAATGTCACTACATGTCAATGTCAGTACATGTTTTTAATAAAAAATATATTTGTCCTGTAATGATTAGCACCAGGTGCTCAGAGCAGCATGGATGGTGTTGACACACAAACCTAAGCCAATGCAATGGGACCTGGCCTGGTTTGAGTCTGAGCTACAAATCTGGGCAGACTTAGTAACTCAGTCTACATCATTGTACAATTAAGAGTGATTTGTCCATTATACTGATAAAAAAATTATAATTGCAAGACTTTGTGGTGAGACATATGTTTATCTCAGTGGGAAGTAACATGTGTTTAGTTACTGGGAAAAGATTGGATAATGTCTACTAATGTGGCACGTTAGCTGCCACAGCACAATATAATTTCAAATACGTATATTTTACATGTGACGGCTAAAGGTTAGGGAAGAACACTTGTGACTAGAAAGTTGCTGATTTAAATCTGGTTGGGACAAGTGAAAGCAGCACCTGCCCATTCCTCAACTGCACAGTTGTGTTGCTCTTGAGCAAGGCCTTTAACCCAAACTGTTTCATTAGAGCTGCTTGATGGATACAGGACCATGGCCTGTACTAGTGAATTCATTTACAGCCCAGTGTAAAGCTGAGGGGATGACTACAGTATACTTTTACACGTACTGGCTTTTAGAAAATGTAGGCCAAACATATTAACCATTCTCCTGACTTTTTAAGGCTGCTTCAGCTGTTCACAGACTAAGCTATGTGACACCATGTTTCCTACACTTTTCTGGACTGTGGCTCAGTGCTGAATTACTCTTTAATGTGCCGGGAGACTAATGAAAACTCTGCAACATCTGCTACATCTTGTTGACTACCAGCACAGCACCTTAAACAACAAGAGAATTTCATCAAGATGTTATGTGAGGCTGGCGGCGTGTGCCAAATTAATCCTCTCCCTCGGAGTACGGATTCATGCACACAACATAACTGTAATTTTAAGAACCTAAATCACTGTGGCTATTAAACCACTAATGCCACCATTAAATACCAGTGATTTACTGTGGAGACTTTGTCCAGACCCTTAACAGACTTGGGAAATGTGTTGCAGATACCCTATCAGACAGATTTTTTTTTTTTTTACTTTTTTATGTAGCTTTATATATATATGTGTAGCTTTTAAAGTATGTTCCCTGGCTCTGTAAGAACTTATTTCTGGCTTGTAAAAGCCTGGGAACAAGAACTTGAGGGGTTACTGTAAGTGCTTTGACCTGCTGAAATGCTTTTAATGCGAGGTAAACTTTGAGGAAAGATTAATTAGTAGCTGAAAATAATCAGTGATTGAAAACAAACTAAGAGCAGCAAAGTCAATTGAATTATTTAGGACAACAGGTAAACACAAAATTAGACAAAATTAGCTGACAGATATGCAAATATGACAAGATCAATTACAAATAAAGACATACTCTTATTATAAGCCTGATTGAAATTTATTTTGATTATACCTGTCGTAAGAATGGGAAAGGTTCCCATAGCATGTAATGGATGTTTGCTGCATTCAAACTAACGCACAATAATAATACAGTAATATAATTGGTGACAGTAATGTAACACAACTGTGCCTCCATGATGATGTATTTGAGAGGAAACCCAGCATTACGTCCACAGTGTTTTTCAGTATTTGCTTCAGCCATGTGTTGTCCAGGCCCCGCCCCCTGATAACCCGGTAAGATCCATTTACATGGGGTTAAGCGTTTTCCAGCAGGAGCTGACCGCTGGTGATAAAACTGTGATTTGACAGCAGTGTGTGTGTGTTGCTGTAATGTAAATGTCTGCCCTTGGGTGCCTGGTGGACAATTCACCAAATTGAATCAATTAATCACTTTTAGGTGTGTATATGTGCGTATGTGTGTGTGGTTGCGTGTGTGTTGAGGCAGTTAGTGAGAGAGAGAGGACACACCAATAATCCCATGTGATAATCCCCCTTGCAGTCAGTCGATAACAACAGCAGTGAAGTGTGGAGGGGGGCAGAGAAAACACTGAAACAACATGCCTCATCCAAACGAGTGCAAAGGTCATGAACAGGCTTCACCCATGAAAGATGTTATTGTGATGCCAAGTGATGGTTTGTATCAGAATCATTATTCATCATTAGGAGTTTGTTTTCAGTGACGACACTAAATTTATGAGCTGATACAATGTGTTCACAAATATACTTGATATCATCCTCTATTTCTTTCCTGTACTGATAACATGTTCCCTTTCTTTAATTATCAACATAAATAAGTGTGAAACAGCATTGCTCCATCACTACATCCAAATATTACTGCTCCAATCAGACTTTTTTATCTTACTTTATTTCCTTTATAACAACACTAACATGCAGTGACTCACACAAACACCTGATAATGGTTAATTATTGTCAACTCAGTTTTGGGTCAATACAGCACCTACACAACTCGGGGGTAAACCAAGCAAGGTTTGTTTTAAACATTCATTTTTGTCACAACTACTGTGGTGACATTTTTTGATGTAAATGTCATAAGTTAGACTTTGGCAAGGACGTCTTATCACGCTATACACATTTTACCTCCATCAAGATCAATCCTGCTCAGTGAAACATCACTTTCCTAACAGTGCAATCAAAAATCTCAGTGTGTAGCCAGTGTCTGTAAGCTTGCATGTCGTGAAAGCAAAAAAAAAGCTTGAAATACAAAAATCATGCACAGAATAATGCACATCTGTGCACTCCTTTAAAATGGCTTAACTGTTCAAACCCTACATGATCAAACCACTGCCCACGAACGCACAGCACTATCTCAGAAGTGCACCTTCTATATAAAATGACAGCAGGAGCATTTTGTGTTTGATGACAGAATGCAGACACTGTCCATGAACAAACAGAGTGCGCATGGATAGACTGGTGCGCAGGATATAGCATTGTACCAGACACTGATCTGCATACATACATCTACACAAAAAGGGAGTTTCTGCCCGAATTTAATTGTACATAGAGTCTGTTACGATGGTGCCCACACACTGGAGGACGCTGACACTGATACTGATTGAGAGACTGACTTGTACAGTGGTCATTTATATACTGTGACAGGTACATGATGACAGACGGAGACGTGGAATGAAGGATGCACTGACAAGGATCCTTCACCAGTGGAGAAGGTGAGATGAAGACAAGTGGTGACAGCAGCAGGGATCAAACAAGTGACTATGGACATGTTTTGTTGGAATCACAGCTCACGGTGGTTTGTGTTTCATTTGAGTTTTGTGGGTGACACTGATCACAGAACACACATTTAAACCTTTAGTCTTGAACAATTTTCCATCTAAACAAGTGTTTCCTTGCTCTTGATGATGCAGGTGATTACCATCAGATGATGATGAAGTGGAGGTGGAAAAAAGATGAAGACAAAGGTAGTTTCTGACAAACTCTTCTTCTGCAGTCCTTGACAGCAGGCTGTCATAGTCTTCAGTAAAGACAGGGTGACAGTGATGGTGATGATGATGGTGTGGAGGGGTGACCGACTGGTCACAAAGCGTAAAGTGATAAATGGCTGGGTGATTCCAGTGTGTCTGCCCGATACCTTGCGCTTGCGTTCAGCCCGTTCCCGGGAACGCCTCCTCCTCTCTCTGGCTTTCTCCAGAGCCTTCAGGTCCGGAGGTTGGTCCATCTCGGACCTGGCCTTCTTAATATGAGCTGCGGCATGCGCCATGGCTGCCCTCTCACCGTTCCCACACAAAGAAAACTAGAGCTTTTAAATGACTTTCAGTCCTCCCAGGAAACTCGCCTCATCAGCAAAGGAAAGAAGCCCCCACCTCACCAGGTGACTCTCTTTTTTTGCCCAAGGACAAAATGGTCACAAGATGATGAACATGGGAAGAGGACAGAGGCAGCGCTGATGTCCTCTAGTCCTCTCACCCACCAGCTCTCTTCACCCATGCAGAGAGTGTGAGTGTCTGTTGCAAAGCTCCCTCCCTGCTGCCTGGATAACTGCATCTGAGACCAGGATAGAAAGAGAGGAGGGGTGGGCTAGTACACGCCACTGAGAGGTAAGTTAGATTACAAATAGAAAGGCAGAGAAGTCAGAAAGAGACAGGGAGGGAGCCCCCCCCCCATACTTTACGACTCTGGCTGCAGAGGTAGAGGCAGATGCTATGGCAACCTGGGAAGCCTCTTATGTGGATTCTCCAAATAGATGGCTTCTCTACTTATCACGCACCAGAAGGGGAGGTGAGGGTGTCGGTGGGGGTTCTAGAAAAAGGCATGAGGGAGGAGTCAGAGGCAACAATATGTGGGAGGGAATACAGGACACAGAAGCATCAGTGTGAGTCCTTTGGAAACAGAGCATGGAAGGTACCACTTCTATTCAAGTCAGAGGGGGGGTTACCTGCAGTCAGAATCTATCCCCAGATCAACCTCCCCTGTTTGCATGTCTAAAGTGGTTCAGTCTGCCTCTGTGACTGGGAGATTTCACAGCTCCAGAGCAAACACACACACACACACACACACATAAATACACACACTAAAACACATCAGTCCGTTTATTCCTGTGCTCATGTTTACAGATTTTTAGCTTGTAGGTTGAAAAACAGTAAAACTGCAACACTGGAAATATGGGAGTGAAAGGGGTTCTACCTGACTGCAGGGAACACATAACACCTAAATATGCTAGCTATTGTTGTTTGCATGTATTTATTAGGTGCACCAAGCTAAAACTTGCACAGTCTAATCCAAGAGTTCTATACAGTGTACCCGATAAAATCATTACTATGTTCACAAATTGTGTCTGGATTTCATGACACTGCATTACCTCAAATCAAATATACCACAACCTCCAACACACAATATGTCTTGTACTATAAGACTGAGGGCTCATCTCAACAGTACTGACTCCACAGTAAATGTGTTGCTACTGGATTCTACACAATCCCTGTCCATGGTGCTGAAATTACAGGGCTGGTCCACTGACCAGCTTTTAGAGCAACTAAAGGGCAGCAAAGAAGACATATCCTCAACTATTAACCACAAAGTAATGCAAGATAAGAAAAACACGCAGCATACACCCAGCCAACCAACATCTATATACATTCAACACCATCTGCACTACATACTGCTGCTGGTCTTCAACAGCACATTATGCTTTTTAATCTATAATGTCAAAGTGCTCACTTAACACTATGAAACAGACTGCAGTGTTTGTCTTCTCGAAGGCCTCACCCTTTTTCCTTTCTAATACCACGGCTCCACCTCATGGTCATGCTCAATATTACAGCTGAAAAACAAGTTGGATGGTGACAATATCCAACCCTAGCTGAGACAGAGTGCAGAACAATTTTTAAACATTTAGCATGGTTAATCACAATGAGATGTTGTTCTGTAAGGTGTGCTTTGTCTTATAATCTGATTTTCGTTCAGATGTACTCTTGCCTGATGAAGAATATGAGGGTAGAAAGTTTGGATCAGTAAAATAAAGGAATGTGAAAATAAAAACATTAAATTGTAGTTAGATGCTAGTTTATCCAGAGGCCAACAGAGTCAAGGAATCAAAGAATGTTTTCTAATATAAACCCAGCTGTGTACGTACAGTATAAAACGCTTCTTATGAGTACCCACATATGTCTATGACCACTCTGATCAATTAGGGCTCAGCAAGAGTCAAACAAGCGGAAGATGACAAAATGTGTACTGAACACAACAAAGCAGTCCTGGTTTAACTGAAAGTAGTAGTAGTAGTACAGTACATAAGTGTTAACGTCAGTGTCTGTGGTAAGTCTGCCTGTTTACTAATCTTGTCCAGATCTTCACTAACAGAGAGGGGGTGTATTATATCAGTAATCTGCTGAGGGTCTCAGAGATTAAAGGACCTCCCGCTGCTTCTACCTTCCTATGGATCCTCAACACTACTACACAAAACACACACGGTCCTGACAGCCGGGGGAGTACGACAGAGCTGTGACCTCTGAGCCTTGCGAGCTCAGCAGTGGTTAGTCAGGTAATTGGTTCAGAGGAGGCTGCAGCGAGGGAGAATCAAGAAAGACAATTAGGAGAAAATGTGCCATTGTGTTAGCAGGTCAATTTGTACATCAGTACTGAAGAGAATAACAATAATTATTACAATTATACAGCAAAAGAGCAATAACATACTCTTAAACCTCAAAGGCAAATACTGTATATGTTGAGAAGATTGTGAGAATGGCTGCAATATAAGACTATGAATCAATGCTAAAGTTACAAGAAATATAATGCCAGGTAAGAAGAGTGTGCGTGTATGATGACAGAAGTAATGGATTAGCCCTGGGGGGCCATCTGGCTGCCTCAATTAGAACTGTGCAGCACACACAGATTTTACAATTCAGCGGAAAATGTGCTTATCCGAGTGTTAAAATCAATACAACGATGAGAAGCAGCTGCAGCTGGGTCCTGTAGCTAAAGAAACAGCTCAACTGTACCTACAGTATAAAAAGACTCCGATCTCAGTGTCAGTCCCCCTCCACTGGAACTTACCTAGAAGAAAACAAAAAGGAACATTCAGTACAGAATTGCTACTGGGTCGAGTCACATTTTAATCCCTAGCAGATTCATTGTGAATTACTTAATAACTTCATAACTGGAGAAAGATCAAGGAGGATGTATGGAAGATCAGTTATGCGACGACACCTGAATCAACTCCACGACAACACAACAAAAGACACTGACTGATGAATGCTACGAAAGCTTCAAAAACATTAATAACTGGACCTTCAGTAAACAAAAAGGTAAAGAATTGACTTCCTCTATGTACATAATAAACAAATTAGGAACTCGTAATTACAATGATTTAACCTGGTTTACAGTATATGTATGTACATATTGTGCATTAAAGTTTCTGTAAGCACAAATTACAGTAAGCCACAAACAACACTGTTTCTTTCTTTGGACTCAATTAATGTTGAAAACCCTTCATCAGCGAGATCGACATAACAGACCATGTTTACGACTTCAGGTGTTTACTTGTCTTCACACCTTCAGATGAACTCACAAACCAGACAGAGAGACGCCACGTGTGACACAAACATCTCTCCAGCCTCCCATAGGGCCTTGCTTTCCAAGACATGGCTGTCCTATCAGGAAAGGAGTCCCTCAGGTGCAGAGCAGACAAAGAAGCACCATTAACCGAACCACGCCTTAGCCTCTTCAACCACCAACAAACACACACACACACACACATACACACACACACATTGATTATTATAAAGCAGAGTGTGTGTCTGTGTACAAATCTGCATATTAAAGTGATTGCCAACATATGTCACGTGTGGAGTGTTATCTGTTTCCATTGTGTGTGTCTGTGTAATGTATTGTTTCTCAAAACCATTTAAACATAATCCTTCACTTCTGACATGCTTGTTGTTGGAAGCCGACCTGCCGGGGGTTAGGGACAGTAAGTGTGTGTGTGTGTGTGTGTGTGGTGGGGGGGTATTTTGCATGCATCTGTGGGTGTCTTTTTCACAGGCCTTGGGGGGAGGGTCCTTAATTTATCTGCACTGCCAAAACAGGAAGATGATTGTGCTGAAAAACTGAAATTGATCTGTAATAGGTGTCACTGTGTTCTGCAGCATTTAACCAGATAGCGTCAACACACAACAATGGAGCAAATGAGCTCTTTACCAGTCTTAGCTTTTCTCAGTTGTCTGATGGTACCCAGGAGACAACTAGAGCCCACTCTGACCAGCCATCATGTTACAGCTCTGACTGCCACAGCTGTAATCACTTAATGTGTCAGTAATTTTAGGAAACAATAATTGCCTGGTTACTATTTATTGATTCAGATGATGATGATAGCGATGCAGCATTTTTTATATTTTAATATTTACGGTTCACATTTGTCCTGTAAAGATTAAAATATTCACTCTGCTTTTAGCTCTGTCTTTGGTTTCCACCAGCTCCTGAGGGAAATATCTGGCTCTTTAGCTGCTACATACTCCACTATGTTCATCAGTAAGTGCTAACTTTCTCTGTGTGCTATTCAATAGATTCTTTTTTGAAAACCGGAACAAGATGCCTGCTGCTAGAAACAATGTCGATAGGAGCAGTGTGACTGAACCATGACAGTAAATCTGTGGGCTGTACAAACATCAGTGAGCTAAGAGTTATGTGACAATGGCTCCAGTTTGGTCCATGGTAAAAAATAAGGATGCAGCTTTTAAGGTGATGACAAGTGCATCTGTAAGGTTCTCCAAATGGAAAATGTTCTAAAGTCTGTGAAAAATGCAAAAAATGTCAAGAACAAAAAGGAAAATGTAATCTTCATATAAATGTATGTGATGCTGATGTTGCTCAGAGTAATTATATGAAAATCATCAAGGATCAAACATCTTGCTGGGTCTTGGTAAGTTTTCTAGTATGCCCCCTCATGCTGGACTAAAGATCATTTTAAAAATTGTTAGACTATTTATACTATAGGACAGAACCAATGTCATGTATGTTTGAGTCTTTCCTGTTGAAACTAAACCTCCATGCTTGATTCCAGTAATAATTCCCTTAAAATCAAGCATAGCTGTATCATTCCTCATATCACTCCCAACACAGCGGCTGCTCTCCATCAGCTATTGCCTAGCAACAAGGGTGTGGGCGTAGTCAACAGCAACCGTGAAGCAAGGGAAGGCAGAGAAAAGGCTCTCTATGGGGGGTGTGCCTGTGTGCGCTGGATAACTCAGTCCGTTGGGTTTCATTAGCAGAACCCTTCTCACCTAATAAGCTCACACACTGACACACACTTCAAAAATGAGTTGTATCTGTGTATGTGTGTGTGACAGAGAAGGCACATACACTTTCATTGTCATCTGAATGTCAGATGTCATAAATGGGACTATCAAGTGTTCTCATCTCCACTGATAGTGGACACAAAAGGTCGAGCGAGCCTTACACACAGAGAGAGAGCGAGTGAAAGTGGGCGTGGTAGGGGGGGAGTTGATTCATCAGTGCCCCGCCAGAATGAGCCAAATGAGCCGTCCCAGAATTCCCCTGAGGGCCTTGATGACATCATGCACCGCTGCTCCCCTCACTACTACATGCATTGTTCATTTTTACACACACACGCATCTTTAACACGTCCCAGTTTCTGTCATAATGTTACATTAGAGGGCTGTGTGCAAACAATACCACTTGAATGGAGAACAATCCTCCACACACACACAATCTGTCCCTAGGTGGAGCTTCATTCAGTACAGCTGTCAAGGCTTGATCAGTCCTTTGCATTGTACAAAAACACTAGATGTGCTGCAAAACCTGATCTTTAACACAAGAGCTTAATATACTGTATGTGTAATGTGTAAGTATTATTGTTTAGATTTTAGGTGTAACCATCAGTCTGTACAAAGAAAATCATGTCTAATGGCAAAGAAGAAAGGCAGCAGAAGCAGAGATATCTTGATTTTTGTTCTTAGTATGGGCCAAATTACAAAAATGCTAGAAACCATTTTGCATCTTGCAATACAGATTTCCCCTTTGCTGTCTATGAGGGAGACAAAGGGATCAATGTGCATCTTTACACCACTTAGTGTTTAACAACTTAATATGAACTCTACTGCTATCAAATGTTAGCCTATGTTTTAAGTGGGTAAAATTCTGTCTATATAGACTTTGTGTTAGTAATCTGTAGTGCAATGTGACCTGGGTAATTTGACAAAGCTCCTCCACAGGAACTGGAAACGTTAAACAACTGTTTTCACAGGCTCAGTAGTACCTCCATCACTAATAAAAAATAAAAGCCATGCCCTTTGAACAACCTATGAACAGCTGTCTCAACAGAAACTAGGAAGGAACCCCACCACCCCTGCTCCACCCAATATTTTGCAAATGATGTCACAATCTGATCAGATTATAATTATTGCTGTGCAGGCACATTGTGTTTATGACGCCTCATGAAGACCACTGTAAGTCAAGTGTGGCGCTCTGATAGAAGGACCTTCCTATGTGGTCTTTTAGCTAACGATTCAGATTGTAATTCAAGGTGAAAAGATGGGGCAGGGGATTCTGGGTATGGGGGGATTAAGGGGTATAAACCCAGGAAGAACAGGTGGTTTCTACCTGACAGAAAAGAAGAAACCACAACAAAAAGGAGAAGAGAAAGAGAGCACATGACACATATAATGCTGAGCTTCACAACTACAAAGACACTGCAAACTTGAGTAAAAAATAATTTAAGTCAAAAGGTTTAAGTTAAAACTTTCAAAAACACTTGATCTGTTTTTTTGGTGTTCACAAAATTTAACTTACAGAAAATTAGTAGTAATTTAAATTTTGCTTGAGGTCTATTATCAAATTGACTTTACAACCAAGTTTTACACCAAATTCCCACTGTACATTAAATTCATAGACAAAACAGACTTTGCACTAAAAAGATGAAGAACACAGAGCTCACAAACTGTCTCAAATACATGAACCTGTTACTGTCAGTGAAAATGTGAGGACGACCTGCCAATCAAGCTTACCTGGCCTGTTGCTCCTACCACCATGCCTGCGCTCATGGGTGCTCCCAAAGAGGCCAAAACACCCCAGGGTGAAATATATCCAATGTGTGTATGACGCTGAGTGTCCGAGCCAAGACGGAAGCATGCGTACTATGTGTGTGTAATAAGGGGAAAGGGGGGAAGAGCCGCAAGTGCAGGACAATCTTGCCGACTGTGAGTGGATTAGTTTGTAATGTGCTGGAGGTATTAACACACTGTAGCTGACACACACACACACACTGAGGGGTGTGTGCATTCTTAGCAGGGATTATGTAGACAAAAATAGAGGAGTCTTTTCTACTGACCTAGAATCAAAATGTTGCAATAAAGAGACAATAGAGGGCGGGCGAGCCCCCCCACACACACACACACACTAATAATGTGGAAATACAACCTGCTGCACTGTTACATAATACACACACACAAACATACTGTAATTCGAGTGTTCTGGCTCTTCATCATTTCATTTTCATCGTTCACAAGGTGAAAATATGAGTAAAAATGTCCTGCTTCAAATGAAACTGAACTCTAAACCTGAACTGAAACTGCCAAAATACCAAAGACAATGTTCTTAAAAGGTACACAGCATGCTCACTAGCTTCCTCTGTTTTGTTTTCATTATTAGCACCTGTTTTCCTCCGGTTGTCGTGCAGGGTGTTGACGAGCAAAAAAGATGATGTCATGTCTACTGAGTCTGTTCTTGCGGTTACTGGTGATGCTCACTGCTGAGCTTTGTGTTTGAGCTGGAGAAAAAAAAAAATCATATATCACATTACCTCCACCAAATTCATGCATCGTATAATCAGTTTAGTGATCATGATGAAACAGCTGTATAGTGTTTCTGTGGCTCTGCAAGGTGTTAAGTCAGTGAAAATGACATCACGATGATGTCATCAGGGTTTTGGGGTGAGGGTTGAGACAGAAAGACAACATTACAATAGCAGGAAAAGGCTGATGAAATCTTATGAAATACATTGTTCAATTGCATTATGGGAATTGTAATAATTTCTTAAGTTTGATTACCATCCATCTATTCATTATCTTAATCGCTTGTCCTAGCGGGAGTGCTGGAGTCTATCCCAGTGATCGGGCAAGAGGCGGGGTACACCTGAGACAGGTCGCCAGTCTATCGCAGGGCAAGTTACTAGTAGGGGTTAAAATTCTGGAAGATTCCTTTTTAATGTATCTCTTTTAAGTCCCCAAACTGATGGAACACTTCTTTATGAATTGTATCGTAGATGGCACTGTTAATATTTACATATATTCATGGAGATTGACCATATATCACTTAGTGAAATTGGCACTGGAGCTGTTCTGATGTTACCCAGACCCCAGAGCTGAGTGCAACTTAATTCTCTTCCATATCTCTGGAACAGATGAGTCTTCAGCCCACCTGTTAATCAAAAACCACCCGTCCTGCCCCGAGGATTTATAGGGTTTATGAATCTTGTTGCGTAAGCATGTGTTTATGGCTGCATCTGGAATGATTACACCATGCAAGACCTTGTTCAGTGCTCATATGCGCACCTGGTTATTGTTTAAACACAGACTTGAAAAACATGCGTCAGTTATGGTATATTAATAAATACCCAAATAATAGGTACAGTAGATAAAGGTCTTTTTGTCTCCTCTTATATAATCATGAAGAAACCTTGAACTAACAACACAACATCATCAAATCATTACTCCAGATACCCTCGACTGGTGTCTGGGCTCTGTAGGATTAATGTAGTAAGGAGTATCTGACAGCAGGTGCCGCCACAGCTGAAGCAGCGCCACTATAAATATTTACCAGCCTCAGGAACTCACCCGCATATTTCTGTGATACTCAATCAGTAAGTCTTTGTGTAAATCTTCAAAATCTCTTCCTATGTGTAAAACAAACTGCTCATGTGACACAAACTATAGAATCTACACATGTATACTGTAATGTCCTCAGATGGGGGGGCTGACATTTGGCCTCCAACCTCGTGCAGCTTGTATCGGTGCTCAGAAACACACACAAACATTGTACACAACTACTAACACCACCAGGTGATGCTCAGGTAGATTTATGCGCACACACATCCTCCATAGGGTATTGAATAATGGATGGAGGCTAACGAGGGAGGTGGAGAAGGGGCTACGTGGGGTGGGAAGGTTATTATTCACCACAGCCTCTGGACACTAGATGTGGGGGAGGGGGATGCTGGAGATGATATGGAGCAAAGAAACATGGGCTCATTACACACCATGAGAACACATTTCAATATGCTGTATTGAGGGTTTGGATTAGCATCTCTTGTGACACACACACCATTTTCTTTCCTTCCTGCACCCTGTGATGATGATCCTGACGCAGCACTGCAGTGGTTAAAACCACCTGCCTGTGCCGTCAGTGGCACTGATGGCAGGTGAAGGCTGCATGAGAGAAGCAGAGTAAGTGTGTGTATGTGTGTGTGTATGCTCCACATTTGAGGGGACATGTGGGGGTCGAAGGTGACTTCACTTAATCTCCAATGAGATTATGTGTGCATCCAGTTCTGACTCGCCAACCAGTTGTGAATCATTACACCGGTGCAAAATGAAGGCTGGAATTAAATGTTCCTATATTGTCGGGATACTGGCTCTGACTCCCTGACTCAGTTGTACTTATTTGGCCTTTCTCAACATCTCCAAAGACAGATTTTAGGCAACATGGACCCTTACAGACAGGGTCCAGAGACATCATCACAGTCTACTACTAGAAAACAAAAATACAAACACATATTGTTCTAGTATTTTGCAGGGAAACTCAACAAATGTACACTTTACCTCAGTGAATAATATCTGAATCTAAAGAATTTAATTGGATTGGATGTTCTAACTCCCTATAGTGTAGTATGTATTAATGAAAAAGCACTGAAGAGGCTAACTCAGAATATAAATCAGCTGGTTAATGTGGAAAATAAGCCTCTAACTGACTGTCTCAGTCTGACCAATTAGTCTGTCTGTAACCTCCGGCTGAGGAATAGATTCCACACCAGAGCTCGTATCCTCTGACCCCTCTATTGTAATTGATTAAATACTAATCTGATTCCTTCATGCGAACACTGACGCTCACCATAACATCAACAACGATCTCCAAGATACAGATGACAGCACTGCCTTGTCTTTGCTTCTTCTATGTCACTTCTGAGAAGCAAAGGGTGGAAGAACACGAGGTGCAGTGGAAGGTCTTGCATAACAAAGCGATCTTTCTGTGCCGATGAATAGACTGGCCTTTTTGCCTTTTGCTCTGGCTGCTCAGTTAACTGTCATGCCTCCAGTGCTGCTTTCACATCTATGACTTGCTTTGTCATCTGAAAATGGGCATTTAATTCATCCTGGGCCAGGCGCTTCCTATGAATTTAGCCCTGTGACACGCTAAAACTCTGGAATGTGAACCAACGTTACTCAAAACACATACACACACTACTGCTGCCAAGAGTTTGCAGTAGCAGGACCATCAAAAATGTCAACATACCGTTTAACAGCAATATTCCATTGATAGGTTTATAATGTGACATGTCATAAGGTGTCACAGGCACAACTGGCCGTGAAAAATAAGTTCATAGTGGGTTTAGACCACTGTTGGTTTCTCTGAATGCTGTCATACAAAACAAATGAGTTATGTCTTACTTAAGTACCTGCTTTGGAGAGATTGACAACACCTGACATCTGACCTTCATCTGAGTAAGAAACATACAGACCTTGATTTAACTTGTAGTCAAACGACCAGTTCAGTTTGAGAAAACTGCTACATTAAACTGAAAACAGTTAAGCTTTCTCATTAAATTCCTCATTCAAGTTACTGCAAACTATTCATTAAGTATAATTTGTGACATAGTATATGCATTCTCACTTTCGTTTTTTCTTCCAAACAGGTAATCGGTGTAGCTAATACATCCACATTCTGACCTTGTTTACAACTTGTTCTCATGTTTCTTTACTTGTTGGACCTTTTTAGTGATTACTCTACATTGATGAGTACAAAAAATGAGATGAAGTGAATTGACTCTGATGTTGTGGCTGCACAAGGTGTCACAAATTCTGTGTTGGCCCAAAACTATTTTTTATTATTAGAATTTGAGCCCAAAAATGTGGAAGCCTGAGGACACCTGTACAGTCCTTGCTGACATACACTACTCACAAAAAGTTAGGGATATTTGGCTTTCGGGTGAAATTTATGGAAAATGTAAAAAGTTCACAC
>JAUMHL010000011.1:17090122-17113357 GCA_032362345.1 Sandelia bainsii
TATAGTGCATTTTAGGTTCATCCTGAAATTTCACCCAAAAGCCGAATATCCCTAACTTTTTGTGAGTAGTGTATGTGCCATGTGAACAACTTCTAACAACATAAGAATGAGTTTCCCTAACTCATTCATGTTACCATCCAGAGCTACAAAAATTAAACCCAAGTTGTACTAAACTATAGGTTTTGTTTAACCTTGTTCATGTTAAGTACTACATGCCTTCCAAATCCACTCAGTTTGCCCATTACTCATCTTCAACCCAGTCTAGGCATGTATAGTACAATTAACTCAACACTGATCATAAGACAGGCACAGTGACTCTCATTGAAGTCCCCTTCCCTTTTAGCTGATGGAATAGCATGCTCTGCCACAAAGGCCTAAGAGATAGCTTAGCTATGTGCACAGTTCACATGTTTAGAGCACAAGCCCAACCCTGAAAACGAGAAGGCAGCGAGAAGTCTCCCTAATAATGCCCAGCTATTGGGTTGTTCAACAAATGACATCACAGTAAGCACTAACAACAAGTCCAATTCATGGACTGGAAAACTTGGATTTGGTAAAAACTTTTAACACCGGTTCAGGGTGTGGCAGTGGGTCAGTTGGTAGAGTAGTCGCCCATCAACTCTACGGTTGATGGTATAAGGCCCAACTCCTCCTGGCCATTTTTCGAAGTGCCCCAGGACAAGACTCTCAACCTCCAAGCAGTCAAAAAAACCCAGCCACTGAGGCTGCACAAGCCAGTGTTCCCTGGGTTCTGGTCCCAACCTCAGTGGAGAGCTTTTGTCAGGAAGGCTATCTGGCATAAAATCCAAGGCAAATTATTGGGTGGACCATAATGCCCACTGTTTAAGCCGAAAGAAAAAAAATTAACACTGGTTCACAATTACTATCAAACCCAAATCCTAGAACCAACAGAGTCATGTGTACTACATGAAGTAAACACTGAAGTGACACTGTGGAACCTCTGAACATGAATGTCACACAATTACTCAATTGCTCTTTTCTTGTTGCAGACCAAACCAAAGTCCAATTTACACTCCTGACAACGGGAAGCCGTGTCTCAACAGCAGTGTGACAATCAATAAGACATGAGTAAATCTGCCACAGAGCACATGGCAGGGACACCACCAGTTTGACTGACAGGGTGTGTTGGAAAACGATAAGCAAATCAAACAGAAGCTGGGTATTTAAATGTAACTCGCCTCCTGTCACACTGCTGCTTTATCATGTTACACAGTTAGGGGTGTCACATTCTTTATCCACAGGGGGGAAATTCAGGTTTCACTCCAAAGTAGTAGATTTGGCAGAATGTCCTGTCTACCTCTGTGTGACCTCATCTCTATGTGAAGGGAGACAGTAATATTAAGGTGCATCTATAGACGCCTGTGTGTGTAGCGTGTGGCAAGGCTGTGACAATAGGATTAGAAGAAACACAAGGTGATGTTGGTGGCGAGGCACAGTGAATGGGCCCCACTATAGTGCAGAGCTAACTGGATTAGCCCAGCCACTGCGAGCTAGACAGTCATTAAGACTTCATGGCTTCATGCCTCCAAAAACACAGATGGACTGTGAAGGGAGGCAGGAGGGGAAACAGGGAAAGTGTAGAGGAAAAATGGTAAGATGCAGATGAGGAGCTGGAGATGAGAGAGTGAAGCTGACAGATTTATCCAAAGATTAAGAGACAGAAAGACTAGTCCAAAGAATGAAAGCCAACATGTTGTCAAAAGTGCTGATTCTGGGCCAGTCATTCAGATCACTCGGTTACCACATGTTGCCACTTTATTCATAATAATCAGATTCATAACAAATACCTTTTTACAGCAGTTACTTAAAGTTAGTTGAAGAGATTCTAAATGACTTCCACATTACTAAGTTCTCTGGTTAGGCAGTTTAGGGTTAGCCTGTTTACAGGGTTACAGCAGGTAGAAACTCTTGATTGGTCCAGCCACCCAATATCGATTGTTCTTTCTCTCAGCCTTTCTTTCCCTTACAGCTAACAGATGTCAATTTATGCTTTGCATGCTCAACCACCCTCACTGATCCCTCTTCAGACAGGTACCTCTGCAGAATGGGAATGTTAAAATCTTGCCAGTGAATGTAAACTGAGCAGCAAATTCCTCCAAAATGTATTTCACAAGGCAAAAGAGCACCATCCTTACAGGGTTGGGGGAGTTAAATATGTTTAGCTATGTTATGATGTTTCAGCCATGACAACATATGTTCTCAATCAGCTCCTTACTATGATATATAGGATACTACATTAACACACATTTGACTGACAAAGGTAAAACTGTATGGTTATTTAAGCTGAGTGATTTCTGCATATGCAAAAAATGATGTCACATTCTTAATGTGCACCAAACAAGATCTAGCACAAATTAAAATCCACCGAGAGAGGCAATTATTAAGACTTGTCTATGTATAAAACAATATTTGTTGCTGTAAAAAATTCCAAAAGGAATATTAAATTGTAACTATAAATTTGCAATATACTGTACATGCTTCACGGCTGAAGTATCAAGAGCAAGCCCCAACTCCCTCCTAGTTTTATACCAGAACTCTTACATCCTCACTCTACTTTCCACAAATCAACAAATGACCATGATGCATCAAGTTCAATCAGATTATTCAGAATCTGACTGATTTGGCTGAAATATAACTGACGAACAAAAACGCATCCACAGTTTTCCCCAGGATAGAATGAAGCAATCAAGCAAAGGTGAACAGATCAATTGAGACTCTATGATTCAAAAGATGCTGCAACATCCTGATATAGTAAAAAGTCAGGCATGAAACCTTCCACTTTTATCAAAACCACCTCTGTTGTTTATCTCACCTGATAGACTACCTGAGCTCTCAACCTAGGGCAAACAAGACAAATCCTTTGAATGTGGCAGTCTAGTCTTTGGTGGGTCAAATCAAACCCACCTATTAAAACCCTGGTCCTATCAAAAAGACTCCATCCCCACTCAGGCCTCTAGTCCAATAAAAAAACAGGATCTCATACCACAGCAAATCTCAACAAATCCCCAGTGCACCCCTCAGCCTCTACGGAAAGGTCAATCTTCAATCAAGAAGTCAGGGGGTGGGGTGGTCAGAGCCACAAAATGAAAGTCTTTTGATTCAGGGTGGGGGGTGTGTGGCCTCTATGCTCTCAGTCTATACTGAAACTAAGGTCAAGCACTAGTATCCGCAAGCACAGTGAGAGGCTGATTTGGCCTGAGTGGTTACATCATGTAGCTCTACAGCACAGAGGGCTGCTGAGTATTAGTCTCTTTACTCTGTTCCTGGGTCTTTATTCCTGCCCTTGTTTTTTTGAAAGCCTTGAGTCTGCTCTAGATACACTGGATTTAATGGACCATGTCAGTGTTATTAAAGTTTTGGGTCCTCACTTCCAAAATTAAATAAACCTAGGTATGTGCAAAGATTATTTTCACTTGTGCAGTAAATGCTGAATTTATCCGAATATTATATATCTAAAGTCACATTTGTAAACTTTGCTGCACAAACTCATTCTGTCAAGTACAAAACTGGTGTTCCTGATTTGCTCATTTGTGGATCTTCAGCTTGAGCGAAAACTTCTGCAACCCAAACCTCACTGCACCCCAAATCTTATTTAAGTCATTTGACATCTGCTGTATTCACAGAACAGGAGAAAAATGGCTGATGAGTTCTCTCCACAGCATTGAGCATTATGTTTCAAATTTCAAACTGATCAGCAGCAGTGACAGTCAATTTTATCAATATCATTAAAGTGAGACACTCTTTTGTTTCTAAAACAGTTTTAACTACATGATATAAAATGACTGGGCAAGACATCCTCCTCCAGCCTGCACTGCTAGTTTTGAATAACAAAAAAGTCATGTTGACACAGAGTACCTTCTGTTCAGTTACAGTTTGACCAAACAGACTGTACTCAAGAACTGATCAGTGTTGGTCAGTAGATGGCTCTTAGGCATGTTGCAATATACATCATCACTAAATTGTGGCTGCACATGCAATTACAAAACCTTTTAGATTTAATCAGCAGTAGTTTTGACCACATGAGGCCTCTGTAGTCAGAGGGCACTGACTTCTCTGACCTGGTCAGTAATCCATCTTGGCTTAAACACTTCATTTAAGCTAAAATGGATTACTTGCAGGAGAAATTTAAAAATCCAAAATGTCAAATGCTTCTGTTAACCAGACTCACTGAACAGCCTGGCAGCAGAGGTATTCCCTTCTAAAAGTTTTGTTTGAGTGAGGCTCAGCCATTTAACCAGTCGATCCTATTTCCTGTTGATTCATTAGATGTGAAGGGCTGGACAGGAGGGCTGATCAGATCAGAGTTGAGTGATTTTGAGTCTCATGCTATCTTAAGTGAGACAAGCCTCAGTTAATCTACATGGAAGTCTAAAAAGTCTCAAGTGAGTAGGTAAATGACCATCTGGTTCTTTCTTAACAAGTCGCAAGACTTGACTTTGGATTTGTTTCGAAATATTTGTAACGTGACTTGAGAATCTCAACTTGAGCTTATCTCGAATTAGTTGACAGATGACTCTGACTTTCCAAAAATCGCCTGAGATTTGACTTGAGACTTTACCTGGAAATCTCAGGTCAAGTCAAATCTTTAAGTCCTGGAGGCAATCAGCTTTCAATCAGCTGTTCAAGTCTTCCAGGTCAGGTCAAGGCCAAGTTTCAAGTTTGTCAGCACAAGTCTCATGTCTCTCATGTTTCTTGAGGATTAATCCAAGCGAAGTTAACAGTCTTTCTGGTCCATTTACAATTCAGCAACTGTTGCTACGTTGCTACTGTTGCTATGTTTTTAGAGTCTTGAGTAGACATTCAAGCTCATGTTAATTACATGTGTATACTGTTATGAGAAACAGTAAGTGTATAGTGCTGAAGCAGAACTCAATATTTGTAGCACCAAAGCCTAAATAGCTACAGTAGCTAGTGCTAACTATGAACTAAATTCAAAGCCATATGTGCAAAACCAAGCTATTTATTTAGTGTGTTACCAAACCACTGCAGAAAGCACTAAACCATTCAGTGTGAAAAACGATATATATTTGTTGGTTTACCTCAAGACAAATGCTCTCCAACTTTCAGCTTGTTGCTATTTTTCCTTGGGAGTGACACACGCTGCTGTTCTGTCAAACACCAACATCAAGTCTAGGTCTCCTCCTTCTCCTCCGTCTGCCTGCTCCTTCACACTTGGCTAAACTGACAGCCTTCCGCCAATCTCCAGCCCCTGTCTATCCGCGCCTGCCTCCCCAACCCCCCCGTCTATTGTTTGAGAAGCTATATCACATCAAAACCAATACTGTCAGTCAACCAACACCCATAATCAGCTGATATATGCTTCAAATATGGTTTGTTAATCAATTGTTTTTTATTGCTATAGAAAACTAAACCATCTGCAAACATTCACAATCATAACAATGTGATGTTCAGATCAAAGCATTTTGTCAGGCTCTGGATGAATACCATTTGCCAAACACACTGCAGCAAGTCAGCAAAATGCCGATTAAAAGCAATGTAAAAGCAATGTAATGCAAATTTAAGTTAATGCCGGAATATAAAGAAAAATCTAAAAACGTCGTGTCATCAGCTCAACAACCTCACCTTCCAAATCCACAAGGGGAACTCAATCTTTTCAAAGGGAGTGTTGGAGCTCATCCAGTAATTCTTTCTATCATGTAGACGCTAAGAGATTAGAGGGAAGATTTAAACTGAGTGACAGGATGGGTAATAAAGAGAAAAACACAAACAGGATTTGTGACTTTATTCTGAGCTTATTGCTTTCAAGTCATCACATTTTGACTGCTGTGATTCTTCTCATTTCTATGATTTTCTGTCTTGTTGTATTAGAATGAATTTGCTACATAAGTTAATCCAATGGGCCTCGTGTGGAGTCCCGGCTATGAGATTTCATTAGACAGAGACATGTTAATATCATAAATCTAATAAGACGTGCAGTATTTTTGGTGTATGATTAGGATGATTAGGAGTGTTGGGAAGCGTGGGAGACTAATAAACACCAAACACAGGGACACACACAACTGTCTTCACTTTGAAATGCAAAGGTTATGCAGTGTGCGTTTTAATCAAGCTGGATCAAGACCATGTCTGGCAAGGTGTTCTTTGAAATCTTGTCTGGGTTAAGAGACAGCTCAACACACACACCCTTTACTTTCCAATTACATTGGATGTGGTGTCTCTCTCTCCCCACAGTGTTACCAATAGGGCCCAGTGTGGCCCCTCAGGTGATAAGGCCAGGAGGATAAAACACACAAGTGAAGTCCAAATATAGCTCTTGTAACATTAGCTTGTCAGTGCTTTTTCCTTTTTCTATTTAGTTCTGCACAGAATTATTGAAAAGGAAAACATACACTATTAAAAGAGACTGGACTAGTCTAGTAGTTCCCCAGTTCCATCTAGGAAGCTAAATCATCTTCTTCGCTGCATTACTATACCATACATAGCAAAACCTCTGTCCATAAACAATGTGCACAGTCAGAAAATCCAACTCCCATCTCATCTGAGACAGAGGAAGCTAAATTAAAGCCACGATTCACAAATCTCCCAATATCAAAAGGATTCCTCAACCCTTCACCTCTCCTTCCCTATTTTCAGAATAGAAATGCTGTAATAACTTATGCACTTTCCCATAAAGCTGAAATTACAGCTTCACAGATTAACCCCCAACTTAACAGGAGACTACACTTTCACCTAATCTTGATTCTGTAGCACAATAAAGGCAAAGTGTGTGTGTAGTGTTACAGTGTGGGTTTATGGGCTTGAATGTACAGTGAGCACAGGTAATCATTGTCTCCAGTTGCACCAGCTTCAATTTCACTCCTGTTTAAAGGAGGAGAACAAAGTACAAGGAAGCAATACCACACACCAGTAGACATTTGTTTTCTGATTGGTGAAACTGCTACAGCTAAGGTTGAATGTTTCATTAAAGATCAGATATCTGCCAGTCTCTTGGTGTGGACAGACTGTCCTCCTCAGTTAGAGAGAAAACACTATAAAATAGCTGTGTTTTTGCAGAAAATTTGAATGTTCAGACTTTTATTAAAGCTGCAGTAAGTAACTTCTTTTGACTATTCTTTTAGGAAAACTGTGTTCTAAAACAGTGCTGTCAGTGTGTCAAATGTTGTAACTTCTTATTTAACGTAATTTCATAAAACTAATACCTGAAGGCTGGACAGCGAGCGCCAGAGAAGAGCAGAGTAGAGATAGTGTAGGTAGGGCTCAGCAGAACAGAGTGAGTTGGTTTTGGAGTCTCATGCAACAGTTAGCTTGATTCCCTAAAGTTGCACATTACAGCTTCTTCTTCTAAAATGTCAGGAAATTTCTCATTCTAAAGGTGAATTCATGCACATAACCAGAATTACCACTAACAGTGTCATGATGAACAAGTGAAGAGCGGAATTACATTTTTGCGAAGATCAAGAAAAACATAGAAAACTACACAGAGAAGGCTGTTATAGGTAGCCACAGATTGCAGAGACTTGCACCATACTGTAAGTGTTTATTGTTATACACTTATTGTTATATCTGCAAAGGTATAACAGAAAACTATGCAAACGTCTCAGAAGAAGAATAAACTGCAATTAAAATGTTGGCCATAGCAGAACTTGTGACAATTGTCTAGGAAGTGAAAGAACACAAAACAGCTTTGTGATCCTCCAGTGCTGTGACCCCTCGCCAAGGCCAAAACCCTCTGGTGTGCCCAAACACCCTGCATCAACTGAACCAGAGAATCTCAATCGAACCACGTGGCATCCCAAGGTCCCTCAGGCATTACTAATGCATAGATCCGCTTATCAATAAATCATCGCTGGACTTCCGTAAGTGACATGGGAAACGCTGCTTGGTGTGAGACGGAGCACTCCCACTTGAGCCTAGAGCTGGCTTTCAAACCTGTCACTACACATCATCGTAGTGCTAACGCAGGCCTGACGCTCAGTGAATGATAGCAGCTCATCTAGGAAATGGTTAGTTTGGCCAAAGTACAATTAGAACCACTTGATAAATTAAATGTATATAAATGTATATGAATTATATATTTTGGCACCAAGCTTAGATCTGAGATGACTAGAAAAGATCCAAATTTGAGATTATGTATAAATAAATGGCAATGTGTGTTATGTAACACACTAGCCAAATCAACTTTATCCTGCCAGTAACCGTATGTCTATTTTATACTGATTTCTTTAAAATGTACTAGGTTTATATTTTAATCCTGATTAAACACTTCGATTTATTAAATGCTTATGAAAGATAGAAAAATGATGTATTAACTCCACCGCATGTACAATGATTCTAGCAATTAATCACAATACCTATTTACAGATTGATTGTGGCACTTAATAATGTGGCCTTATAAAAATGTCATGCTTCCACTACGTTCAGTTGCACAGTATCATCCGTTACAGCAGCAGCAGTCTGAGCAGAGGAAAACTGATTTAAGTTATTTCCTCAAACAAGCACACATCTACCACCACAGCACATGAAGATTAAATGCTCAATTAAGCCGCTTTTCTTTCTTCATCCCCCAGCTTTTAGCTCCAGATCTGTACAGATAACAAGGAACATGATTGTATTATTTGTCTTGAAGTAAAAAAGGAGAATAAGGCAGTGCTCTTAGTACTCTGGCTAAGTCAGAGGTTGTATAATTGCAGACAGTTGATAGTATAACTTGATATTTCCAATTCAAAACCCAAATATTCTGCAGAAAATCACTTAAGGACATACGGGTATAAACATACTGCTGCCCTTTAGGTCAAATAAACGGACTTATCACTTTGCAGTAATAGAAAAAACAGAACTGGACAAGTGAGAATATGCTGCCAGGGCCTGAGATGTCCCATCTGATGTTTTCTGCTGAAGGTTTTCTGTTTGGCGGCAAGGCTCTTGGTCGCCATGGTGATGTTCGCGTGTCATCCTTACAGACCATCTGTGTTGTTGTTTGCTGTCCAAAAAAAGAGCCAGCATGGAAGGGTCAAACACACACACACACACATTTTACACTATTTTTATGAGGACATTCCCAAGCCCCCCTACCCAAACTGTAACCATCACAACTAAAGCCCAAACCTAATACTAAGCTTAACCCTAAAACCTAGTCTTAACCCTCAAACAGCCCTTTGAAGACATGTGACAAAGTGAGGGCTGTCCTCACAGCCCTCATATGAAAACCCATATTCAAACACACACACTTCTTTACCCACTGAAAAAGCCTGTGGTTAAACTGATGGCCTACAGCATCTTAACAAACACACACACACACACATCAAATCTTACTCATGACTACACACAGAAACCAAAAGCATACTTTAACGTTTCAAAACAGCTGATGCTGTGGGACATCAGTCTTTCGGGTATTTTTGTATCAACACAGCACAATTCTACACAGAGACGCACACACACACACACATAATCTCAAACCTGACTACAATTTAAACCTAATCCTAATTCTCCCTGCAGCCCTTGCCTCAGCATTTAATTGTCCAACCCTTCAGTTGTGGCTTAAGTGTCCAAACACACAAAATGACCTGTAACCATAAAGCTTCAGCTTGATTCTTTCGTCTCCTGAGTCACAGTGTGAACAGTCACTGGAGCAGCTAGACACACTGGGTGCTTCCTCTTCATCCTTCAAGTTATTTCCAGACAAATGAGAGCAGACAGCAGAAACCAGTGACTGTGACATGCAGGTCGATAGCAGGCCTTCTATTACAACTGACTTTCTCTGTTTGTGCCTGTAGTGACCAAGATCTCCTCATTAAAAGACACAACACCCCTGTTCAAATGTTTGTTCAATTTTATTAGTTAGATTTAAAAGTTCTGTTCAGTCGAATCTCCTGGCCCTTGTCAGGGAAGCTAACAGCACATTTTAATAATAATGATAAGTAGATTCTTCAGTGACTAATTTCTCTAGATCACCTTGTTAAATTACCTACAGTACATGCAGTCCTTTTGGACTGATGGAGCTCTGTTAAGGTCCTATTTTAGTCCCCCTATTCCAGTCAGTGTTTCCTGGGAAAAATCCACAAAATTGCAGGAAGTGATTCTATTTATGTTTATTACTTTCATATCGAAAGGAAACCAGGCAGTTAGCAAGTGTGAAAAATGCATCACAATCAGTTATTTCTGTTTGTACTGTACATGTGATTTGCTATAATAGCTGTTTTCTAATTTAAGGGACCCCTCATGAGGTGGTTCACAGTTATAGTGTGTGTTGTCAAAGGGGTTTAAAAATATGCCCATTCGAGTGGGTGGATGGTCTACTGTGGAGATGGCACAGGAAACAGGCTTTAATCAACTAACTGATCAGCTATGAGTCATGAGCCATTTATAGACCTGCATCCAGGAGTGAGTCCAATCTGAAGGGATTCCAGAGGAAAACTTGAGTCTTTAACATTATTTCAGATGCTGAACTGAAGCTTTTGTTATCAGTGATATTTCTAATAATCAGAATGAATTATCATTGTAAATGTAGATAAAGTTTCTCTGAAGACTGATGCTCATGGCATTTGACATTTGAGTTTGCCTTTTTTTCTTATAGTAAGTAAAAAGGGAAAAAAATCCTTACAGAAGTAAGTTATAAAAAAACACGGAGAAGAACACTGGTGATTGTTGGTAAAACTCGAGATTACACAGATTACCATTTTTAACATTCTGTGCTGTTTTTTCCATCCATCCATTTTCCTAACCGCTTGTCCTCGTAAGGGTCGCGGGGGGTGCTGGAGCCTATCCCAGCTGTCATTGGGCGTGAGGCGGGGTACACCCTGGACAGGTCGTCAGTCCATCGCAGTGTGCTGTTTTTTGTTTTTTTAAATACACGACCCCTGGTCTTCTGTATAAGTCTGACGTGCTGTGAGGCACCTAATTTGGATATATAGTAGGTCCCTGCTCTAGCTACCAGTAGACACAGCAGATGCTATCATGCACTGGACCTTTATTGTCATGGTTAAGTTCAGGAAAAAGAATGTGGTTTAGGGTAAAATAAAGTTACAACAATGACTGTTGATTTGAAACAGGAAACTAACTGCTGTTGTGCCATGCATCCACACTCCCCTATACACAGACTTTGTCCCTTTTAAGTTATGTCATCAACTTCCTGTCTTGTTTCTTTCATATTTACTATGACTGCTAGATGTTGCTACACATGTCAATGACGATAAACCTACTGGCCCACTGGTGCGCAGTAGGTGCCTGATTGAATCACTCTGAACTATGGGCATGATAGCAACTGATAACTGACCATTCTACAAATAAATTGACTGTACAACCTAACCACGATGACCTCCATACCCTTACTTTCCCACTAATGCTCTAATCTGTCCATTATGAGCATAATCCTGAAGGATGCTATATATGCTATAGATCAGCAGTAGTATTAAAAATGTTCAAACAATTCCCAGCCCTACTTCAGTTTGCATCAAAATGAATCAGTAGGTGTCTCATATACAGCATTATATAGTCTGCATAATTGTTTATGTTTATTCGTTTGATGATTTTATCCAAAGCAACTTACAAGTTACGCTTATCGGCACACAAAATGAGCACCTTAGGCTTCGGTGTCTTGATCAAAAACACATCAACATGTGGTCAGGAGGACCTAGTAGTCAAACCACTGACCGTGTGGTCTGTGGACAACTGCTTTACCAACTGAGTCCTTAAGCAGTGTAGGTATAACATTACTATGAAGCAAATCAAATGGAGACTTTTCATTCCTAAATAACTATGGCTCACCTTAACACCCGATGAAAGAGACCAGCAGAGGCAACAAATCCTCTGGCTGTTTGACTGAATGCGACTGTGTTTAACAGAAAATCAGCTGAGTCACAGAAATAAACAGTCTAAAAATCCTTGACCTCTCTGTTCCCTGAAACAAAACACCAATCCGTCTTTTCCAAACTGCCCTTGCCTTGCAGGACAGAAAGCCTTGAACCTGAAACCTTCCTGTGCTCATCAGAAAATGAAACCTGCATCTTCATCATGGCTAAAGTCTTCCTCACCTTGAAAGAAAGTGTAGAATGAGCAAGCTTAGACTTGTATGTGTACAGTAGGGCTATGTTTCAAACACTCTCTGGATCAGTGTGAGGTTTAGAGTTATAATTGAGGCGGAGGAAGATTAAAGTGCTTAAGGCTTTCATGAACGTGCCAAGAACACGCTGTATTAAAATGAAGCCTTCAACCAGCTGAGCACATCAACTCAAGTGTGTGTGTCCAAATATGAAGGACTACAACAGCAGACACAAGCACAACATCTCACTGCAAGTCAATTGCCCTGCACACAGCAGAAATCAACTCCCATAGGTCATCATCAGGGTGTGTATTTGTGTTCCAGTGTGCCTATCTAAGCACGGGGGGAGGGAGCATATCAATAATTCATCCATTGATTCTGAATGCCCCCCTGCTGCCAAATGCTTTGCCTCTGTACAATCTTTGTAGACTCAGCATTATCACCTCAAACACCTGCCTTTTGTGAGCTGTTTCCTTTCAATGTTTCTTTGCAGCACTCGTTGTTCTGCTAAAGTAGTGTGTGGCCTGCACAGACTGTGTAAAAGCAATGGCATCTATTTTGCATTAAAGCATTTGATCGTGCTTTTGTTCTTTCATTTGTTCTTTGCCGTTGTCACAATTGGCAACTGCTTCCAAGTTCCAGTACCTATATTTTGGTCAAATGATCTCTGGAACTGATACAGGTCTTGTGTTGTTGCATTTTTTTATGAACCAAGCAGAGGAGCTAGGAGTCGCAATAAATAGGAAGCTACAAAACTCACCAGTCAAGCAGACATAACTGGCGTTTTGACTGGTTAGAAGTGTGAGACTCACATAAAACTTGAAGTGCGAATATGTCGGTGAAGATTCTCAGTCATCCAGGTGAGGTTATCTGGAAGTTGGCTTGCAAGGGGTAAAATAAAGTAATTCTACAACTTTTCTTGACTTTCCAAATGACAATTGACTGAATGAATAAAAGTAGTCAATTCACAGGTTTTGTGATGGTCACATAAATGTTTTGCTGTCTTCTAGCTGCTCTTTTTCCAAAAATTATCTGTCAGAAAAGTGACTTTTGGGCAGGCATCACGTGATAAACACAGAAGTTGCAGTAATGTGGTATGGTCACCAAAATAGCTTCGCAGCCCAGCACTGTTCCACAGGGGGGACAAATAGCCTTGGACATGATTTCTCTCCTGAAGATAAGTCTCTATGTTGACTTTTTCGAATGAATCTTGATCGACTGTTTAACTAGAACATTTTCATGCCCATCTAAGAACTTTTAAGAGCTACAAGTCCTTGCGTGGCCAGTCTCTTAGTGTAACATTGTCCATTGAGAAATTAGGTCTTTGCAAGAGTAAACTAAACTGGCGTTTTGTCTTCTAATTTTTTGTTTTAGTTTTGGGGGTAAATGATTATTACTCCAGTATTTGTCCATGAATGGATGCTTAGTGTTTATCAGGGAGAAGAAAAGTTACAATATATATATAATTATATATATATATATAATTTATATATTATATATATATTACACAATATGGTAGTGAACTGGTAGAAGAAGTCGAGTCATTAAACATCCTTTACTGTCACTGTAAAAATGCTCACACTCTAAATGAGGGTGGGCAAAAGGCAGTGAGTGCGACATAGCCAAAAGAGCATGAGAGCTCTGGATCTGAACCACCAGCCAAGGAATAACAGGTTGATGCACAACGCTACTACATTATTAGTGGCTAAAGAACATATTCAGCCAAGCCAGTGTCTTTTGTGGGCTTCAGTTCCCTCAAACTAGTACACAAAAAGCACACTGAAATGCAATAAGGTTGGATTGTGTCTTCCTGTGTATTCTTAGCCTGAGGGAAAAAGACTGGGAAGAGGGAGAAGGATGGAGAGAAATGGAGGGAGAAACACTGAATCACAGAGATAACTGTGTTTTAGGCTAAACTGACATTTAGATTATAAATTTGAGAATGTGTATGTGATAACCATCCTTCATAGGCTTGATAAACTACTTCATGTCAAGAATCTAACCTATTTGTTCCTTCTCTTAATCAGAATTCCCATTAGGAAAAAGGTACAAATGAAAAACTTATTGTGTTGCTCATGTTGGAGGACTTGTCAGGTGCTTTAAAAAGCAAACAAAAAGTAGATTCCATGCATTTTACTAGATGGAGATTGTGTACAAAATCCCTCTGGCACATAACACGGTTTTGAATCAGGACATTAATTTAATACTGCTTTGTGTGTTTTTCTAAATATCTCTACACCAATTGGCTGAACAAAATAAAATTACTCACATAATTACTGAAATTATTACTTATTATCACTATGTGATACTGAACAATAAATGATCAGTATTTGAATAATGAATATTTGAATTTTGGACAAAACTGTCAAGTAAAAAGATGTCACAGTGAATTTCTGGGGTAGTGCAACAAAATCTCACAATCTTCCTTAATTTCCATATCTTAATCAACACAAAAATCTGTGCCTTCGTTGACACAGAGTGATGTAAGTGCACTCATGGTGGTGGCTGCAAAAATAAAACAACAACCAGCAGCAATAATCAATCACGGATGTCAAAAAGACACGTTACAGGACATTTTAGGACACTATAGAATCATCAAAAGCTCCTGCATGTAGCCCTGTCCACAACATCAAGCACACAAAGAGCGAGTGGAGCAGGGACCCACCCTGTCAACATGTGAGAGGAGCCTCCTCCTACTACTCACTACCAACAACAACAGCACACTGAGAGGAAGAGGGTAAGAGAGGGAAAATACAAGGAGCAGAATGGATATGAGGAGCAGTGGAGTAATCCATCAAAAAAAAAGAAAAAAGAAGTGGAATCAGCAGAGATGGAGCGCTCCCACCGGGAAGTGGCTTTACGCCTGGGGGGAAGGTGGAGAGAAAAATCAAGTCACTATTGCAGGAATGATGCTGTGATACAACCTGACACATCAACACCACCTCTGGGCACAGAATAATAATAATAAAAAAAACAATCACAAACACACACTTATCCTGTATTATTCTGCACCTGCTCCAACTCCTCTACCCCCAGCTCCAGCTCTCTAGCTGAGAGGGGATCAGGCAGCGTTGCCCTTTGAGCTCCAGCTTCCTCACACCCCTCGTACCATGTGGCTCCCCATCTATTCATTTACCTTCTTGGGTCTCTTTCTCCGCTGTCCCAGCCCATTGAGGCGATCGCTGGGGTCCAGCCTGTAGTGAGAGTGGTTGTCCTCACTCATTCTCTCCCCAAAACAACCACTTTTCACTCCAGTTTATTCCTCTGCTTTTTCTTCTTCTTCTCTCTATCCACTCGTCTCTTCTGCTTCCCCCCTCCTCAGTGAAACGAAGTGAGCCGACCTCTTTCCTCTCTGGTCCTCACTCTCTGGCTGTGTGGAGCGCCGAGCCAGGCGGAGGGGGGGTGGGGGGGTTGTTCGGGGAGGAGGAGGAGGAGAAGGAGAGGAAAGGAGAGGGAGGGGTGGGGAGGGAGCACAATGGTGTTGCTATGGCAGCAGCTGCCACCAGTGTTTATCTGGAAACCTCGCTGGCGAACCAAAATAGTCGCTGCACGCGCACAAGCACACACACACACACACACACACACACACACACAATTTAGCAGCCATATGTGCACTACTGTATGATTTACAAGCTGGTCCCCACCATGAAAATCCAAATTTTAGTGATGAATTTATTTAGGGTTAGAGTAAGGTTATGCTTAGTGTTACCAACAACTGATGAAAACAATCGTGTGTGTGATCATTCTAATTTCCTTGCACATTTTTAATTGTTAGTCCTTTCATAACTACACCAGCAAAGTGGAAACATTCATCAGAATTGCAGAGTGCAAAACATAACTGACAACTCAAATATCATATTCACATAATGATGTGTGATTCGAAAATCTCACTTTGTGGTACAAAAATATCTTCACTAAATGGAAACAAGAAAAAATGGAAAATGTGAATAAAATTAAAACTACCTGAAGATGTGGATGTGTCAATCAGAAGACAAAAGACTCTATTATTATTCAATGAATGCCTTAGGTACATGTTCAGTTCAAGTTAAATTGTGTCAGCACCTATTTAATTTGACTAACAGATTAGTAAAATAATGTCAAGTATTTTGCTGTTCTCAGGTCAAATGTGTGATGTTCTGTGTATAATGATATTAGCTATTTTCTAACACGTCATAGCTAATAATTATTTGTCTAATTTAGTGCGCTTATCTTTCTCACAAAAGTCTTTCGTCTTAGTGTGACCGGAAGTGTTCATGTCAGTCTCATGTCCAAATAGCAGGCGTGATGAGGTTTAATGTTCCCAATAACCTCTGTACTGTCATTTAGGGTCTCGTTAGCAACCTCCTTCTTAGGACATGGAAAGGCTTTTTTTTTAAAGTGGGGCATTTAGTGACAGATTTTATGATGCAGAACAAAATGTGAACACTTCTGTGATGTTAACCACAGAAATTATTTCAGGCATCTATTGAAAAACCCATTCAACAGACCCACTGACTTTGGGATGAGTGAACTGGAAATGCTAAAATGCTTAAGTTTTAGGACTAACTACTACAGCACTTACACAATACCACTGTACCCACATCAGTCATATTTAGTATGTCAAAGTTACATAAGTATGAAAATGTTTTATATTAACTAGATTACATTTGACTGTGCAGGTGGGAACTAATCAGTTCATTCATTAGATAATTCATTCATATATATTAAATAATTAAAACATGAAACAATAATTAGAACACAGAATTAGTATTTACACTACCTTTCCAAAGTTTGGGATCATGTACAAATGATTAAACAAAGATCTGTTTTCAGCTGTTCAAACATGCTCATCTAACATGCAGCTCCTTACACAGTAACTGCAGTGAAATAAGTATCAGGCTAATATATAGATAGATAGATATTTAAAATGAAATTTTTTTGAACATAGAGTCTTATTTAGTGCTAGAACAAACAGAGATTATGTTACTATCACAGTCAACTGACTTGTTTCAAGACTTAATAAAAAGAATAAAAAGATGTTTGGTCCAGGGCCTATAGCAGAAACTAAGTTTGGTATTTAATCTAACCTTATCCCTCTGATAGCATGATGAACTAATTTTCAAAATAGTAGAGTAGTGAGGTGAGTCTCATCTTATATGTTTTCTTACTCAACTGTGAAACTGAAGCCAGTGTGTGTGGATTCCTCCTCTATAAATTCAGTCAATAAACATAAACCCAGTGAGGATTACACACCCAGACACACACAGCAAATCCACACTGCCTTGTCAGTCTTTGTTGTCTGAAGGCAGCCAGGTCTTAAATCCATGCGTAGCCACACACCCCTCCCTCACGCATAACACACACACACACACACACACAGCTTTATGAGTTCCTTTGAAAAAGCATTGATTGCCTGTATCTTAATGATGGCCCCTGGCTATGGGCTCCCAGTCACCAGTCACAGCCGGTCAGAGCAGCATCCCATTAATGCTGAGAAAAAAATGGAAGCTTCTGTTTTCTTACTCTCCATCACTGTCTGATCATTTCCTCACACAAATATTAAAATGAGAAAATGAGACAGTCTGTGGATGTTTTTTGTCTCTTATTTATGGACCACTCTTCATTGTTCCTTGGCACTCACACCATCCACATTCAATGTCTCTACCCTTGGTTGGCATGTTATACTTAAGTCACACACACACACACACACGCGCGTTAACACCTGCTCCTGTCAGCGGCTCAGACAGCGCCTGGTGTGCGTGAGGTGAGCTGAGGTGAATATAACAGACAGACATTCTTGGGTGAAAGTCACTCAGTGGTGGAGATCAGCTCTGTGTTCAGGATTTTGTTGTCAGGTCGTGGGTCCACTAAAGCACACTCAGCAAGTCCCCCCCAAAAAGTATGACAGAATTTTCTTAATGTAGTCACTTTAACTATACTGAGTTTAAAAATGTGTTGTGACACATTTTACGTCCCTCTTGATTATTAAAACCCCCACAGTCTCTCGGCTTGGATAAAAAAAATCTAGTCTTGCAACTTTGGCAGGATGATCTGTTCATCCAACACTTTGGCTAATGACAATCAATATATCTTAACATTTTAAAGTTTATGGTTTCTAGAAAATGGGCAGGTTATTTTGACAAAAAGAACACATGAAATCTTATCACAAAGCCCTAGCTCTGTATTACATGTGCACTAAAGCAAAAACTTTTGTAGCCCATCACAAGCAAAAGTTTCATCTCAACTCAAACGCTGGTCAAGAGATTTTTGAACTCATGACGAGATTGCTGTTAAAAGCTGCTGTGTCCTCAGAGGATGATGCCTGATGCTGTGGCTGACCTGTCAAATCTCGTCTTAGTACCTCAACCTGGCAGAAACTTACACCTCTACAAAAATATCTTTCTAAATTTAAAACCAACTTGAAACTTGAAGAAGATGACTCAGTGAAGTAGGTGACCTAATGATGTTTTGTCTACAGCCTCAAGCCAAACTTTTCCACTTTTATATGAGCAAAACCTAAATAGAGCGGACATGTTGCAATGAAATTTACTTCATTCTCTCTAAGAGAAGAACACTTCCTTCCTTTAGGTGTTTTCCTCTGCATTCTTACTACCACTCTCAAACCAAAATGTCCTCACACCAATCACTGACATTTGCTTTGACAAATCCCCACATAATCAACCATATTTTTGGTGACGTCCTGAACTAATGCTGAAACAATCTCTTTAACCTATGAGGTAAAAAATCTAACAAAAACTTAACTTAAAGACTAAATGGTTATTAAGTATAGAAAGTTGTTGCTAGTTGCAGCTCTACCACCAACCTTTCAAACCTGCAACCTGTTACTGAACTTACAGACTTGCCAGTGCCATAGGGGACACCTGTGAGTTGGCGCTGCCAAATTAAGGGGCAGAGGGGGAGGGGGGCAGATGAGAGGGGCAGATGGAGGACAGAGAGAGGAGAAAGACAAGGACAAGGAGGACAGAAAATGCGATGTGTGTCTGTTGAGGGTTCAGTCAGGTATCAACCTCCATGTACTTAACTTTTCTGACCAGATCAGAGCCAGAACCAGAGCGTCATTATCATCAAACAGCAGATATGTTAATTGTACACCTTATTAGCCCAACACCATCTGCTGAATATCTGTGTACCAGACTTCACATTTAAATGCTCCTGGGATCTGATAGAGGGAAACATTCCAATGGGGTGATTTACACTGTCACACTACATCAGACTGTGGAAAACCTGTTTTTTTTTCCAGAACACTTGAGCTTTCCAGAAGACTGTGAATTTCTAGAAAACACTGCATCAGTAGTCAGTAACCAAAAAGTCAGACTGATGAAGTCAATTCAGACTTTCACTTTTGCATAAACACTGGTTTATTCTTAATCCCTCACTGTTAAATCTCATAATGCTACGTTTCAACAGGACTTACTTTAAGAAAGTAGTGATATTGTTTCAACTAAATCCAAATTGTAAAGCTACAATTTTCTTTTTTTAGACATCCTACATGTATCAAAGTTATTTTCTTGCTTAATGAAAATGAAGTAGAAGAGATGTAGTAGTATGAACATTGAAAATTTAGTAACTTCTGAACAAATCTCAAATATGTATCTTGTGACTGTCCAAACTCTAATGGGTTCCTGCTCCTCCAAGCAGCAGTAAAGAGTATGAATGAGTTAAATTCTTAAAAGCTTCATGTGAAATGCTGTCCCAAACCTGGGGTGTATTGACTTGGAGGATCACTTCAGCTCTTACCTAGTATAATAGGTATAGGTACTATATATATAATAGTATAGTACTTGGGCATTTATGTGTAAATCTACAATCACTATAAAAGATTTCATAGCTTTGTTACTGCAAAAACAGTTAAGGAACTGTCATTAAAATTTAACGACGGCAATATGTTTGTGCACGCAACACAATTATTAGCTAATGAGAGGCTGTCAGCAGTTATACTCTCCTCTGGCCGATGTTTGCCAGCAGAACAAGACATTCTAAGTAGCATACCAACATCCCACACAGTCAGAAGAACAGCGTCAGAATCAGATCTCTGCAGTAATCAAGGTTGTTTCACTCAGCACAGGTTGTGTTACTTTCCTTAGAAATTGTTTTGTTCTGTCATTATATCCATAAATGGCTTCCCACCTTTAATTCTGACAGGAAAGAGATTTGATACAATGCTGACTGGTGAATGTCTACTGCTGTTTGCATAGTCCTTTATTCCATTTGCTGTGAGTTTCCAGCACCAAAAACACAAAGTGCAATACATGGTAAAAAGCTGTAAAATAGAAGGTTAAATATGATCAGATATTTGAGAATGTTTGTTCAAATATGAAACAACCTAACGTTGAGAAGCAAAAGTAGAAACTGGGTAGTGCTGTAAAGGCCTTAGTATACTTAAAACAAACTACTTCGTACAATGCATTATTGGAGCACCTCTAAACCCACTGTCATGATCACAAACCAACGAGCCCATCATTGACAAGAAACCATGTCATTTGTAGCATCTGTACGCCCAGATGCCCAGTTCAGCAATATAAACTGGCAACTGTCCATGTAGTGAGAACCAAAACCTTGTGAATTCAATTGGGAGCCAGTGTAGCTGAGCCAGTAGCGGAGAGACATGAGAGGCATTCTGAACAAGCTGCAGACACTCAAAAGATGTTTTGTGAAGAGGTGAAAAGTGAGTTACGGAAATCATGTCTAGAAGAAATAAAAGCATGAATAACAAGTTCCAATTCTGACCATGACACAATGAAACTCAACTTTCCAACATTTCTTAAAATACAAAAACAAAAGCAAACCAAAGATTGGACGTGTGAATCAAGTGTAAGGCCAGTGTCAAAGTAAACCCCTAGGTTCTGTATAGAGGACTTAAAATTGGAGGCTAAAGGAACAAGATTCTTTTCCATTATCAGAGGTACAAGAAAACTGTCTGAGAGAGATTACTGTTATGTACTTCAAAAGTTCCCATTACGCACAATTCAGACACAAAGTAATGCCCCAAATGGTGAGTGGAGGACTGATTATATCTGCCAGAAACTCTGCCAACAGTCAACATACATATGGCGTGTGACCGCTGCACGAATATAGACTCTAAAAGATCCAAACTTAAGCTTCTGGTCTAGATTTGTAAAATCCAGAACCATCTGAGACCCAGCTTAAAGTAAGTTCATGTCAGCTGGAGTATGTGTTTGGTGTGTGTGAGAGTGCCAAAACAAAGGAATTCTTGGTTCCCCTTCTATTCCATTAAAAAACAAAGAAGAAACCAAGATTCTTCACTTTATGACCTGAAGAAGAAAACGTCTTTTCAAACTCTGGAGGCACACATGCACAAAGAGGCCTCAGTGACTTTGGCGACACCACGTCCAATAGGATGTCGGGTTAACCTGCGTTAAACACACACACACAAACACGCCCACACACCAAGGAAAGAACTCCCACATTCCACAGTGCCTTCAAACGCCTCCCACATACACACACACAGAAACACACATAAAGGCTTCCCAGTGCAATCAAAGTGATTTAACAGCGAACAGCTCAGAGCCCTAAGAACTTTGACGTTGAGAGATACTCCTGCGGACACGTCTGTCACACTTGAGCAAGAGCTGGAGACAAATCTTCATTGACGGGGTGGGAAGGGAGAACAGAGAGGCCACATCTTTAGAAAAGACAGAGAGAAAAATACAAGAATGGTTGAGATTTCTTTTCTGTAATAACATCATTAAATTAGGATTTTTATCTGTATCTATGAACTGTTTCAAAGCTGTTAGGTTTAAAGTGAGAACAGTTCTATTCTTAGTGTGTCTAAGTTTCTGTTTCTCTCTTTCAGTAACACTTGGAATATTCTGAGAGAACAGGGTGATTAGTTTTCAGCAACAACCATGATTATGCATTATTAAGTGTGGATTACCTAAAGGGCAAGTGGAGTAAATTCCTCCAGTCCTCAAACCACAAAGGCCTCTGATATCTAGATCTAGTTTCTGTGAAGACCAGTCTCACTAGGAGTTACAGTCATATTTCAGTGCCATGAGTACTGCCAGTGCAGGAATAGTGTTTAAGTAGTTCATAAAATGTTTTAATGTTATACATTTTTTATGATATCAAATTGATCAGAACTACAGTTTAGACATTGTGCAACAGCTGGAAACAGCTGTTGTTTTAATGGAATATCTACAATGATGTACAGTGGACCATCATCAGCAAACATGAGCACTGTGTTCCAATGTTACACTGTGTTTATCAAATTTAAAAGACATTTTTTGCAATTATGTTAGCACAGCTGAAAATATATAGATATATTTCTAGGTGATCCCAAACCTTTACACAGTTACATACGGATACAAACCTCAACCATGAAGACAAAGGAACATAACAAGTAACTCAAATGTAAGTCAGGGGAAAGACCAGGACATAATCAAGTCACTGAACTTGACTTAAAACAGTTAAATAAATAATTTTGAGCTACACTAGCAACTACTAGCACACACAAATGCCTGGCAGAGTTGGTGGTGAATGAATTGCATTGTGGGTCACTCTTTTTTTTTTGGTTGCTAGGCGCCGCGTGAGTGGCAGCCAGTTACAGCGGCTCTGCTTATTTTCTGTGTCTTTAGTGTCTTTAAGTCGTCTTAAGTTATTTTTGTACCTTTTTGTTGCGTATCAACCTTCTCCTGCAAGTGCGCAACTATGCTAGACTTGTATTTAAAAGCAATAATACGTACCAAAACAATCTAATAATGTAGCTTTAAAATGGTCTTTTATTTTCCCCAACTTACCTATAGAGCAGTGTAACCATATTGAGATACAGAGAAACAACTGAAGCCCACATCTGCATGCAAAAAAGGATTCAGGAAAAATAATGATGGTCTACACACGGTGAAGCCTGGAATGAGGAAACCTTGTCAGTTTTCAGGACACACTGTCAGTCTTGTAGACACTACACAATATGTGGGTTCATTATAAGCAGGCAAACATCATGAAAATCTCCCTTCTCTGCATTTTAAAGCCCAACCTGCTCTTCGCATCCCCGCCCTTTGTACCCCTCGGCGAGGCACGTGCCCTGTCAGCTGGCTGGCTGCCTGGCAGGGAGGGAGGGGGGCATCTGGCCAAGCGCCGGGCTCTCTGAATATTTTATAAAAGGGTGGAGAGGTGGAGAAGTGGGGAGATGGGAAGGTGGATATGGGGATTAGTGGAAGGGTGAACGAGGGGGGGGGGGGGGGGGGGGGGGGTGCACG
>JAUMHL010000011.1:17113367-17123939 GCA_032362345.1 Sandelia bainsii
CCCCCCCCCCCCCCCCCCCCCCCCCCCCCCCCCCCCCCCCCCCCCCCCCCCCCCCCCCCCCCCCCCACGGAGGACTGTATATCAGATTAGAGCTATTATACTGTGCTACATTATAAAGATTCCTGTATAAACAACGGTTCACAGATCTTCAAACATTATTGAAAAAAACGTTTCAAATTTCAAGCAGTATATTGATTTGATTTATGATAGCAGCCAGGCTTGAGGGTAAGTCAGTTTGTAGCTATCAAAATTTATATATTCAGGGTCCTCAGCGAATGAATCCTTGTGACCTTAGTGATTCCTTAACTTTTCATCAACCGCGATCCAACCATCATCTGGCATTTCAGCTTGTTCACTTACTACCTGCAAAATGAATGATTATCCACGCTCTGGTGTAAGTGTATCTGGGGCTGTAACATTTCTGCCATTACTAGTTGCTAGTTGTTTGATGTTATAAAATTACTATTAACACGTCAACAGACACAGCAACAGTTCATTTGAAGTCATATTTGTGTCCATATCCAGTATAGCAACAATGCATAAAGTTACTGTCCTTTTAGCTGTGTTTTGACCTTCAACAACTCCTGACAAAATACCTCGCTCTTCAGCTAAACAGGCAGACTAGCTTTTTGAAGATAGTTGCTAACTTTGGTGGTGACAAGAATTTGCAGGCTGGTCTCGCTTAAAGAAGCAAATAAGCTACATAGAGCTTGTGTTGGTGATTATTCACAGTGGATTTATCACTACAGCCATCACCTTTCACGTCATAGTACTATGATGAATTGTTAGGTTTTTATAGACTGTTTATAGTCATGTCACCACTTATTTCACAGAGATGTGGAAACAGTTCTACAAAGAACTTCAACGTAACAAGTTGAAGTCATTTTAACTGTGTAGTAGTTGCTGTACACAGCAGCTGATAATGAATAACACTATCAGCTGCAGGGTCTAATGAGGCTATTGGCAGCTGTTGATGACCTGGACAGGACAGTGGCTAAAAAAAGAAACTATCAGGGATTGATTGGACTAACAGGCTCATCCGCGGCGTGACAATATTACATCTGATCCGGCCTCTGATATGTCCGACCACGCAGCTGTGCCTGATGGCGACTGATGATGATGATAATCTTCCGTAATTCAAATTGAGAGGATTGCAAATAGGAACAGCGCAAAGACAGCAAACTCAATGCTCAATCTTTCTTGTGCCTATTTATGGCCTATTTGTCTGTAATTAGAAATAGCCTGGCAATAGCTTGCAATTCTTAACATATTGTATGAGTTCAGATATTGAGTTGTCTTAGTTTTATGCATATAAAATGAAATATTGTTGACGTCCAATTAAAATCATGCTATTGGGTATCCCAACTTTAAAGAGTTGTCTGGTCCCGTTGACTTGATTTGATGGATTTCTTTGCTTTTATTTCATTATTACTTTACAAATCAAACCATCTTCTAGCACATGTCTGAAAAGTTCCACATTTTGAAAACCAAATTTGTTTACTTTATTTCTGAGAGTGAAATGATAAAATTAATACCACCATCATGTGGAGTTGGGGAAGTAACCTAGCTACCTACCTAAATTTACATTATGCACACAAAATAATCAAGTTTCTAAAAACGAAAGTTCCCAAAAAACATAGGCTATTTCACAAAATTATATACTCAAATACTACCATATCACTAAAAGGACACATCACAGGACTGTTCATAACTATGCACTTGCTTCCAATGGCTGCCAACATCAAGCTTTGACACACTACAGAGTGGTCACCTCAGCCGCACCTTCCTACATGGATAACCCTCATCCAGGTAAATAATCCCTCTCACCCACTGCCCAGTGGTCTCTAAAATATACAGCAATAGATACCAAGCAAAGTTCTTCAGCCACCACACTAGTGGAACGAGCTACCAAACTCTACTCACTCAGTAGCCGCGCTCCCAATATTCAAAAAACAGCTGGAAGACAATTACACATTAATCACTTCTCCAACCACCAGAGAGATATAAGATCTGTCAAATCCCAAGCATGCAGACAGCGACATTAAATTGAAGTGAAGCCTTACTGATGGTCATGGGTTCTAATGCTACTTAGCCAATAAGAAGATTTTGAAAACATAACGGGGCAATTCAATAAGGGGCATTAACACAGTGTCATTCTTGATAGCATATCATGACATCAGAATGCTTGCACCCTAGTAACACGCTTGAAAGAAGCTGGACTGATGAGAGGGATCAGCTACTCTTCAACAACCAACAAAATGTCATGTCCAACTGCTCGGCTGCATCAGCTATGTGTCTACAGAACCATGCGGTTGACTCTAAAGGGGAAACATGGACTGTGTGTTAACAGGATCAGCCGTGTGGTTAGCGGAGAGGAAACTCCACTGGTACACCAGCATTAAACTGAACTGTGTGTATCTATGCAGTGTGTGTGTTTTGTGCATCTCCACCTGGACTCCAACTGAGCCACTTCCTCCCCTGCCCTCGGAAACAGCGTTGCTATAGTAATTGTATCTAAGTGAATAACCATAGCAACCATAGAGATGCTTTTGATGGACCAGTGTTAGCTGCTGGTTTTCAGTGCTGGAGATCAAACAGGCCTGATGTTGTTAGAGGAGAAGGAGGAAATGAAAAACGAGAAAGCAGACAATGCAGAGGAAAAATGAGAACGTCAAAAGGATGAAAGCAGCAAAAGGAGAGAGATGAGATGGGAAATAAGAAATGGAGAATGGAGACAAAAGACATAAGGGAAATTAACAAAAAAGAATGTATTCCCCAAAGGCACCGCAACCCTTGTCAAATCCCTCTGGTCTAATTATTACCTGTCAGGGGTATAGTACCGTCTAAGTACAGCAGCACCTTTTTTCTGGAATCAGAATAAGGGGAGATGGTGATAAGTAGCTGTTTCACCCAGGGTGAGTTAAATTTAATAGAGTCTAATTAGAGCCAGTGCTTTCCAACGGAGATAATTCTCTTTTAAATATCTGTATTAGAGCCAGAGCTGGGCCTTTAGCAGGATAGTATGGGTCAAAATTATGTGCGGTTTTGCTTAAAACCCCAAATAATCCTAATGAATGTCTTCATGTACAGTTTTGATATGTTACTGCAGTCTGAGAGGTTAATACTGAGACAGGCATTAGTGAATTTAAAGTGGTAATCCAAGAGGTCTTGTTCATTAGTTTTGGTTAGGATGTTTTATCTTAAATTTACTATGTGAACATTTTTTACATGTGATTACAGCATTCATTTTGAAACCATTTTGATTATGTGGATCTCAGAAAAGACTATGGTGACGTACAGTACTGTATTTAGTGTTGTTGCTGCCCAAGCAGAGCAACTCATTGGTTTTCAGTGTCAGGAAATCACTGCTGACGTAACCCTGCAGACCACATAAAGACATGACCACTTGTTTAGCTTGTAGCTAAACTGTTGTTTGCATTGCTGGGGCTGGTGTGTACATATTATAGGTCAATTTTGTTAACCATTATTTAAAAAATGGAAATAAAATCATATGTTAGGCAATTGCATGTACAGTATCAAATATTATGTTATTCTGATTTGAAGTCCTAACTTAAAATTAGAACTTAGGTGACACAACTCATTAAATGTAACTTTTCCAGTAACAAAACTACAGAAGCAGACCTACAACTGAAACAGTCTATACAATAACTAACTGGAATCAATTTATTTAGAATAAACCAATAAAAAGTATATCTATTGCTTCCAGCAAGCAAAAAGACTGTCAAGACAGTTAATGTTTGGCTGATTTTGAAAAACAGCTTGTTTAGTCAGAATTAACTGGTCTGACCTGATTAATCTTGAAAAGCTGGTGTGCAAGTTTTATTATTTGTGTCTCAGTAATTAGTCTTGTGTAAGTAATTTGTTGGAATTGTGCAACTGGAATTGTTTAAATAAAACTGAAAAAATGTGTTTTGTATCTCATAAATTAAGGCTTAATTAAGGATTTAAACAGGATTAAATGGATTAGATTAATTTAATCTATTATTGAATGTTAACATATAAAAAATGGCTAATTGAAAATCGCTGCAATTTGTTTTTCCTTGGCCAGTGATGTCCACCTACTCTCTTCTAATTTCATCTTTGTAGTTGACCGCTCAGGCAGTCTCAGTCTGTCAGGCTGGTGAATGTGACAGTTCTAGCCAATCAGAGAGTTTAACAATTAATGATTAATTGATTTTTGCACTTTCTTATTGATTTAAAATGTAATAATAGGCTGTGCAGAGCGTGAGCATGGTGGAGCGTAGCAAGTCTTAGACCACCATAAGATCTGGTTTTTTTACAGTGCAATTATGACCATAGATATGTTTATTATATATTACACAGTATCATAAAACACAAAAATATTAGAAAAAAAACAGCTTCTTTAGGCTAAAGTGACAAATATTGAGTGTGACCCCTGTAGAGGAATCTGGAAAGATCAAGGACAAAACTAGGAGTGGATCTTATAAGAAGTTTCTCAGAGTTTCTTGTTTGAGAGACCAAAAGAGGTCCAGCAAGGACCTGGTCCAGCATCTGGCAGCTTCATCTGGATGCCAAGTTTATCATTCCATAGAAAAAAAACCTGATTAGGAATGATCTTTGTGGAAGGACAGCAACCAAGAAACCACGTTTTGTGTTTCTAGTGGTTCTAATGTAAAATAACCATCATAGCATTGCTGAAAAACTAATCTATGGGTGGCCTAAGACTTGTACACAGTATACACACCAGCACTTTCTACATACATACATACATATTACCACCAGATTATACAACAGCAACAAATCTGGTACATGTCAGTTAACATAGTTGTCATTATATGTGAGTGAAAGGTCTTTAATTTAAGAATCAAATATTCAACTGAAATCTTTTGGTCTTTCATGTCTTATATTTGGGGGGTGTACAGCAGGGGATTATTTTCTTAATCCTCATTGCCCATCCACCCTCCACATCCTCAAATCTAAATCTGAAATCTGCTGCACAACCTTGCTGAGGAGAAAGGGAGAAATGGCCTCTGGTTTGTATTTATTACTGAAGTCAGATTTTACATTCACAGGTGGTGCTAAAGCTGTCAGACCAGAGAGGCGGGCAACCCTCTAATCTGTCACGTCTCCAAGGAAACCCGCTCCTAGGTGTCTGTCTGTTGTCAGGGCAACAGGGCAACAATGGAGAGGAAAATACCGATGGAGACGAAGGGGCTGAAGGAGGGCTGATGTGGAGACGACAAAGACAGGCGGGGCAACGCGCAGTCTCTCAGCTTTCATGATTCATGAGTCCACCGTGGTTAAGAGTTTACAGACATGGTCAGACTAAATATGAATGAGTGCATGTATGTCTATGAAAGTGGCTCTAAAAAAGTGTTGTAATGCTTTGGTGACATTCCTCTATCAACAAAAGACCCAGTTCTTGTACAATTCTCCCTTTATTACTAATATATTTTATACAAGGTGCTCGCTTATCTTGTCCTTTGTTATCCCCACAGTTCCTGCCCCACCCACCTCCATCCCCAGACATGTGTGAAACAATTTCCATGGCAGCAAAATAAAGAATGAACCTACACTGACCTAGTTTTACACAGCTGAGGGGACAAAGAGTGAAGAAAAGCAAAACAGATAATCCGTGTTAATTTATTTTGCTCTTAATGTGAAATACTATCAAGCCATTATCTGGCAAATACCTGTGTTCCTGACCACCAACCACACTGACCTCTATATAATGTTATACTATAGCGAACACATCCTGTATCATATCAGCACAGGTGGTTCTACGGGTGGGCCAGGGGGGCCCCAAGGCCACTCCTATAAAATATGTCCACCCCCCACAGAATGTCCTCAGCTCCTCATAACAATTACATCAACTGATTCATTCTGTTCCGTTTTTGAATTAATTAATTCATGATTACTGAAAGCTCCTAAAAATCCATTGGAGAAAGGCAAAAACAGAGACTGAAATAAGACTACGATGTGGCTCAGAGGGTGACTGTATGATCATTATCTGCTACAAACCCAACTATTGGTTGAGCTAGATTATTTTACAGTCTTTACTTATCTTAACTAGGTGTGCATCAATCTGATATTCAGTATTGGTATTAGTCCGATACTGGATACTATAAGGGGAGGGCAAGTACAATTTTCCTAAATACATTATGAACCATTTGTTTTAAACTACCTGAGAAAACACCTGAGTGACATTTCGTGAAGAGAGGGGAGCAGCATGTGTCACACCGGTACACAAAGACAGTTTTTGGAGAAGCTGTTGCTGTTTTGCTTCCACCAAAGTGGGCCAGAGTGGACTTTTGTCATGTCTCTCAAACTGTCTATTGCTCCATTTCCATTGATTCTAGTTGTGAGCAGGTTGGCACTCTTTTGTCTGGTCATGATTTAAAGTGTTTCCACGTTACCTGCGGTGAGTGTGGGGGAGATCGGGCTCCCAGGCTGAGACATAGCCAGTTTATGCTTTTTACATGGCTGCATCCTTTCAACAAATGTGTTTTTTATCACTTTAATTGTTAAAGGGACGGAAAAAGATGATATAGATATTGGTTTCAGCAGATATTCAAGGTTGTAGTATTGGGTTTGGTATTGTACGTGAAAAAGTAGTATTGTACGCGGTATCATCTTTTTTCTGGAACACAACCACTTAACTGTGCATTGTGACTTTAAAGTTATAATCCTTAAAGCTGCTCCAATCCGTATTTTCATATTAACTTTAGATGAAATGACCATATGTTATATATGACCTCTGAATAAATATAATAAATATGTTATATAAAACAGTGACATTTTATATGGTTTTTTTTAACACCATTTACCTCATTGCATTGGTCTGTTACTCACTTTAACCACACAAAATTCTGCATTACCACTCACAAGGAATATAGGCCTCACTGCCAATTTAATTCACCCAGTAAATGAAACAGTGCTTCTATCAGAACATTTGTCAATTACAACTGTAAGAATAGTCTATTTAAAACTGTTCAGAGTCCGTTTTATTTTAAAATGCTTTGCTCAGCATTTTTATTGATAGAAAAAAAACAACAACTGGAACCTCTGCAGTATTCTTTAGTAACACTAAGACCCTGTTTATCTTCTTATACACATCCAAACTGTGTGTAATTAGAATCCACTTTGTACAAGATGAAGGAAAACGTGAAGTGGCTGAATTGTTGGAGCTGGCTGGACTATGTTTGTTGGACTCACTTTGAAGTTGCCTTTAGTTAAAAGTTAAGAGTAGAGAACAGCAGGAAACAAGGGAGGAGAGTGAAGCTCAACTGATTTGGGGCAGTAGGCTATGGGCGCATCACTGAACAACCATGAACGAAATATCACCACAGCAAAAAATTGATTTGCACATCACAGCCAAACAGCTTGAAACATAAAGGATTCTGACGCTAAGGTTAACATCACTGTATTTTATAACCTACACACTACAAATATTTCATTAGGTGCCTGGTTTGATAACACAGGTCTACCTTCAACATCAGTTTGACCAAAGGTAAATCTGTTGTGCAAACAGAAGACACATACATAAAATAATAAAATACATATAACACATCCAACACCTGATATGAGGTAGCACACGATCCAATGGACAGAAAATGATAGCATATTAAAGAGTACTAGTACTAGAGCACTAGAGCATCCACCATCATGGAGATGCCTTATCAAACTTAACATAAGCATCATTTACAAAGTTTGATAAACCAAATTGTTAAACACATTGTGTCCTGAAATGCCCTGGTTCACTAACCAATCAGCAGGCAGCCACCTAGTGGACATAACACCACAAAGGTGAGGAAACCAGAAAAGAGTCATGACATTTATTTTAGACCGTGTGGTGTTAGTTGAAATAAGCTGTGCGCAGTAATGCTGCATGAATGCATTACTCTGTAGAAACATAATCAGCACTGAGTGGAGACACAAGCAACAAATGAACATATAAAAAAGTAAAAGTAATATGTTTGTTGTTATTTTTCACTGCATCCTCTTTGATTTTCTTTATCTTGCTTCACTACAGCACATACTTGACAGAAAACATTACAACAAAGTCAAATAATGAATTTAGAAAAATCTATTTACACCTCCCTTATAAATATTAATGTAACTGGTGAATGGCGCCCTCTTCAGGATGTCGTCTAACATTACACAGCCACCATCACTACATGTGAGCAGCCATTTAAACAAGGTTTTCTGCTGTGTCCTCTGCTTCTCCTGACCTTCTCCACACCTCACACACCGAGTCACTGCTCTGTATTATTGTTGGCAGTAGCTCACGTGACACACTAACATATCGGTGCTGTATCAAAGACTCTCTCTCTCTCACTCACACACACACACACACACACACACACAGGGAGCAGGGGAGACATTTACTGTCAGAAATAACACAGCTGACAGTTTGCCATAAATAAACACGTGCAGCAGAAATCAGTGTGTGACTGGCATCAGCTGAGACACCGAGCTGGTGTCAGGTTACGTAGTGTTCAGACAGATATAGATTTACATGTACATTATCAAACCACTTTGTGTTTCTTCCGCCTTTGTTTCTCAGTTACAGATATCATGAAATATTTTAGATTTCTTGCAATATGTGGTAAAATCACTAGTGTTGTGATATAAATGCCTTCAAGAAATCTACAGTATGTCTGGCTGCCTATTTCCTACAAGCAAGATGCCAAGATGATATTTTTATTTAAGTGCCACAACAAGTGAAAACTAGAAATCTCCAGTGAAACTAAGAATGAATAAGTGTAGGGCTGAAATCCATTATGTAAACACATCTGTGTGTGTGAAAAGAGTCGATGAGTCACAGTGTTTACGTTCATCCCTAATAATGGCAACAGTACAGATAACATCTTTAAACAGAGACCTAATAAAATGTTGCTCTGCACACTTTGTAAACCTGAAATGGCCGAACGTTACAATCTTAAAACACAACACCCTGGACCTCAAAATGATAGAACAGCGTCAGTATTTAATACAGTAAGTTCTGCCTGATTGTTGGTTGGTACCAGTACCAGACTCCCACGTTCAGATGCTAGTGGCTAGTATGGCAACCCTGCTTTCTACCCCATTTTTAAGTTGTAAGCAGTTTGTTTATGCACATATGCGACATATATTCACATTAACGCTGCACTTCACACCTGGGCAACCTTTTGCATATAAATACTGTGAGTACAATTAGCACTAGACATTATAGCATTAGCACAGCAGTTAGCAGTGTCTAATTGCTGTGTGTGTGGTGCATTCAGGGACAGTGTGGGTAATCTGTGTCTCATTAAAAAAGTATGATTATTATTTATTCTTAAGTTAACCAAAGGATTAATTGACTAATCTAAAATAACCAACAGATTAAACAAAGAAAAATTGGTAGATTAATCAACTCATTGAAAAAAGAATGAATAGATGAATCCATTCACAAATAAACATTAGTTAAAGCCTAAAAAGAGTGCACTAAGAATGTTTTAAAACAAATTATCACAATTTCCTCAAATGTCTCAGTAGTAGTGGTTCCATTAATTCATTACAGTAACTACTGGCCAGATTCCTCCATCTCTTGCTTTTCCTGTGAGGGTCCACAGAGGATGAATGTTTTTACAGGTTTTTCCTCTGTGCACAGGAATAACTTAAATCTAATGGATTGTAGTAGTATGGTCTAGAACAATCTATCATTATATCAATTTTAAGTACTTCCTAGCACTGTATATATCAATTAATTCTAATATCAATTCAAGTTATGTGACCTGGATGGATTATGAAAAGAAAAAATAATTAATTCATCTACAGTAAGCTTATTTAGTACATATCGGGCTCCTTAAAATATGAACCCTTTTCAACTTTCCATAAACTTTGCACACACCAAAAAAACATGTTTTGGTCAAAATACTGTATTCTACTTTCCCACAGGATCTCTCTCCATCTAAAGGCTAATTGAAATTTCAATTCAATTCAATTCAATTTTATTTGTATAGCGCCAAATCACAACATCAGTCATCTCAAGGCACTTTACAGTGTAAGGTGAAATGTCTTGATTTGATCTACTTCTTATTAGCTAGAGCTTTATCTTTACTTAATTACTTGTGTTATTCTGTTATTTTATGAAGTGTACACAATCCAGTCCAAGCAGCTGTGAGAGGCCACTAGTGAGTTAGACTTGTACTCTTGTTGATAATAGTTGATACTGCCCTCATATATCATCAATTATATATCACCTACATTCAAAACTCAGTTCTGTTTATATGTGTGCAATCTCTATTACTGCACCTGAAGCCTTTTACGCACCTCCCGTCACTTCAGAACAGTTTCAAAAGGGCGTTATGAATTATTTATAAAACACTCTCTCTCTCTCACACACACCTGTCCCCCTCTCCCACTGCGCATGCGGCCACAGCCAGTCAGCTCTATCGTTCAGTCAGCAGCGTAGAAGAACCACAGGCTCCAGTCGACACTAATGAGAAATATCATCTGGTTGATAAAAAGAAAACCAGCGGTGCAATAATTTGAGGTGGTTCGGATTTCCAGCAGAAAAAACATACTTTGTAGAGTATGTCACAAAGAGCTCACATCCAAATGTGA
>JAUMHL010000011.1:17124039-17138610 GCA_032362345.1 Sandelia bainsii
TGTTTTGTTGAGGTGGGGCGTGAAAATATTTCTTCCTGCCAAGTGGGGAATGATAGAAAAAGTTTGAGAACCACTGCTTTAACCAAACCACAGACAGGTCCATCATCTCAGATTGTATTAATAAATATCAGTATTAATAAAATCTGTGACTGACCTATGAGGTTCCAATATCAACATTAACAAGCTGTTCAGTATTTTGTGTCAGTACTGCTCCTTGAAATCAACTGAGTATTTACTATCATATCAATTATGGATACACAACATAGCACACACATATGAACATATGATGGCTCTCTGAGGCCAACTTCATTAAGAATTCATGCATCTGCTTAACAGCTTTACTCAAGCTACACACCATGCACACTCATTCATTCACTCAGCATTGTGTGAACATTGATTGTTCACGATTCATTGATTTCTTTTTAAACAACAGGCAGACAGCCTTCAATCATAATTGATTTCTACTGTAGTACAGAGCCAGAGGCTCAGCAGCACATAGTCATGACAGACATAGGCTGTATATGTGCAGGATCAAGTGTTACAGTGTTACCAGTAGCTTCACTGACCATCGTTTTCCTCTCATCTGAATTGAAATCATGATGCATGTGCATTCTTGAACACAATGTGTTGTGTCAACCAGTGCATGCACAAATCCTCAAGCTGAACTATGTGTACTGTCTCATCACTGATATAACCAATCTTAGACCAATGAATGACTGAAGCCGCTGTTGCCAGCTTAGCCATGACACGCACTATAATTCTTTCTGGTTGAAAGCTGTTTGTTTTGTGTCTTTCAGTCTTTTAACCATGATTTGATTTTTAATAGTCGCTTGGTGTGCTTTCCACTTGAGCCTGACCATTAAATCACCTAAAGCTAAATATACAGCACTTGTTAGCGTATGTCAGCAATGATGTTGCAGAAATCTACAAACCTACAAACCTGTGTTGTCAAGATCAGACTTTGATAGTGAAGACCCACATGTTATATACAGTAGTAATAGTAATAAGGCAGAACCTCCCAGACTCACTCCCAATTGTCATCATATGGATGGAAACACCTGACTCTACTTTTCCTTTGAAATGAACTGATAATTATTTTTGTGTGTGATGCTTTACTGTGGTAGAAGATCTCAGTCCAGGCTTGTTGAGTCCTCTCAAGACGGTTGCTATTGGTAACATTAAGAGATATATGATGTCCTCAGCGTCTGTTTCCTAACAGCATAACTGTCTGCATCTGACAGGACTGTCTGCTGCCACTGGAGCCTCTTGAGATGCACTAACGTAATACAGAAGACTCACAAATTCTGTTTCTGAGCAAAACAAATGAGGCTGCTTCAACTCAAGACACACAAGCCTGAAATTAAAACTGCAGCCTGCAAAATACTACCGACTTCACAACAAGCAACAGTCATCACCTTAAAGACCCTCTATGACCATCCACTCTATTAAATTCTGGTTTATATCACAGAATGAAGCCAAATAATCAGATCTGACACGATGTTAGCCCGGTTCTGTCTCCACACCCAGAGAACTGAACATCATGCTGCTGCATCATCTCCAGTACATTGTATATTGTCTCATATCTCTAATTCTAGTATCATCCACTGAAAATTAGCACTGTATGCAACAAAGAGAAACCAAACCACAGACACTGAAGCTCCATGAGAAGCTAAAAAAAGTAATGTGATTTACTTACAGCCAGTCCTCTGGTCTGTACAGATCTGTCAACTTACCTGGAAGAGAAAAGAGATGAAATGGTTAGATACATAAATAACTGGAGGATAACAAGCTGAACTGACAGGCATGAGGTTTTGTGGCCAGAGGCAGCAACAATTTTATTTTATTATTTACCTTTTTTTTTATCTAACCAGGCAGAGCTACAGCTTTAAGAACTAAAGATTTAGGGTGGGACTGGTTGGAAGTTGGGGCGCAGCTGGGGGTAAATCCCACAACAGCCCCTGCAAGATAATGTGTCAGTTGTTTTCAGCTTGTTCTGCTGCCCCCAAGTGGACAAAATCATCAATCAGCGCAGCTTTCACAGGTTGAAAACAAGGCCTGGAAGAAAACGACTTATTATTATATGTAGCAGAAAATCTAATTGTTCTATCACACCTGAAAGAATAAAGCAGAAGAGGTGAGGTACCGATGCTGTTCACTGTAGAGAAGCACTGTGGCCCTGAGTCTGCAGTGCTGCTGGGCTTTACACACACCTGCCTTCATGCTGAGTCACAAGGGTCTAACAATTCAATCACACACACACACCTTAGTATTCAAGTAAGAAACCTAGACAGAAGTCACAACTAGACAATATGAAGTTAAGTTAGACGTGGGGAATGTATTAGTTCAATGAATGTCAACACAAACACAGAAAGGCCAGCATGCGTGTGTTTGTGCTATTTGACAGATCTGGAAATCAGACTAAGAGAAGACAAACAGCTCATTTCACTATCTGCTGAGCCATTAGAGTCCGTTACACTGTCAGTCTCCAAGTCCTGAGTCATGCTACAGTCTGAAAACAAGCCACACGTTTTGTGCTTAACTGACATCAGCTGTAACCACAACCTGTACATTTCACATTCCCACTTACTCAAATAATATTCAGTTTCATTTATTATAAATCCATTGATTCTTCTTGTCAGACGTACTGTACATGTATCACTAAAGAGAGTGTATGCTGTCTGCGGAGAGGCTTTAATAGTATTTATAAATGTAATAAAGTGCTTTCAAAGAATTCAGCCAGTTCTCCACTGGAGAGTGTGAGGGTGAGCTGTGCATTATGGACTAAGTGCTCAGAGCTCCACTGCTTTAAGGGAAATAATGACACTGGAGGATAGAATTATACACTAGGAAAAAGCCCAGTGAATCCTACAAAGTAATTTATCAAGTTACCAAAAAGCACTCACATCCCATCAGACTGCTACACTGAAAAATAAAGTCCTGCCCTTACTAACTGCATTTTCCAGAATTCTGTTTTGGTGTTAGTAATGAAAACCGGCAGTAAAATGGATCTAAAGTTTCTCTTTGTACTAGTATTTTCTATAGCACTCACCTGCATCTCATGCTCTCAATTGGAGGAGGTACTGAATATATTTTGTTCATGAAAAGTTTTTATGTTAATTTGTGCTTCACAGGTTTCAATTCATACTTTCAAGCTTAACCAGTGGCTCAAAAACAATCACATTCAACAACATTTCTTGTTAAATTCAGTTACTGAATGCTAGAACTTACTGTGGCTTTCATGTGAGAACATTTTTCCTCAAGGTCAATTTTTCCCCTTATTAATGTTTTGGTTTTGCCATCAGTAAGATTACAGAAGGCAGACTCAGACACAACACACCAATCAGAATATGTAATTGCTCATGTAGCCACATCAAAGAGAATAAATGAGCATGTTCTGAGGCAAATGTCCAGTATCAAAGAGGAAGTTATAAAGCTTTGATTATTAATCTGAGTTTATTCCAACAAAAAGCTCTGTGAAAGTTAAACTACCTTGCTGAGAACACATGATAGTATCCCATCTTTCCCATCCTGTTTTAATTATACAATGTCTTTGATAAACACACTGCACCGCCCAAAAACAATTCTACGTTTGAATGGAAATGATTAAAGAGATTTAAAGCTGCACTATCCAAAATGTTCATATAAACAATATACCTATTATCTGATGAGGTCGATTTGCAAAAGCAACAGCTGTCTTGTTGCAAATACCTTGTGTTAGACACTAATATGCATTCATTCCTTATGACCCATGAGCTCAAACAAAGGCAAGGATTGAAAAGAAAATATATACTTCCATTTACCTCTTTCAACAATTGATGTATTACGGGAGCTTGTTTACTACTATTTCCAAAACCTGTCATTGACATGAGCACACCGCTCCCCCTAGCGTCCTGGAGCACTTCTGGTTTAGGATAGTCGATTTGCAGTATTTTCTCTTTATATGTGCTTCTCTATGTGCTGCATTCTGTGATTTGCTGCGCATTTTCTTTTTGTTTGCGTTTTGTGGTTTGCAGCGTGTTTCCTTCTTGTTTGTGCTTTCATATTTGTACATGTTTTTTCTCTGGGGGCCAGGTGAAGTACACCTTAATGCAGCATGATCAAATTTTATCTGTGTGGTAAATATACAGATTTGTCATTTCAACCTTTGTTGTATGCAAATTGTTGCACACAAATAACAGATCACATTTGTGGACATTCACTTTAAACAGCTTATTTGTTTATGGGAGGTACAGTGAGATATACTGTATGTAACTATGGCTACTGAATGAGCAGGCAACAGTATGTCACACACATACAGTACCACTAAACCTGCAGACAAAAGCAGTTTCCAGTTGTATCCGTTTATCACAAAACATTCTCCCCACTTTCTGTGTCACTTCAAGTTGCTCTGGGCACTTAATACACTGTGACCCTGACAGAACACAACAGCAGCAAAAATACACAGGTCAGAGGTCACAGTGGTTCTTTGTTGACTCTATGCTGCCTTTGTCTTTTCCAGCTTTTACTTTCCTGACATGATAGATGGATTCTTGCTACAGAGAGCCCACACACTATTCAGAAAAACTGTCTGGAAAAGAGGTTCCCAACAAAAGGTTATTCAGTCAAGCTAGAGGGAAGAGAGAATCTAGTCTCTTTGAAAGTTTTTATTGAAAGAAACAGAAAACATTCATGAACGGAGCTGTCCTTTCATGGGTCCCTCACATGTAAAAAATAAGGTTCAGATGTTTTTTTAATGCCACGTTTGTAATGTCCAATTTGGGTGACTTATTCACAAAAGAAGTAATCTGACTTCACAAAACAAGTCATTCCTTTCTTTCTTATTTCAGTTTTGCTATGTTGCCAGATCTTGGTAACTACTAGTTACCAAAATGGTACAGTGTCATAACTGAATTTCTTTCAGTTTATTTACATAAATAAGACAGGATTTCTGATCAAATAAAGAAACATCACAGTATGTTGGGAACTACTGCACCTGTGGCCAATCTAAATTGTTTGTTGTTCCTTTCACCAATCTGAAACATTTTAGATGCAGTCCCTACTTCATTAACTGGATTTTGACTAGTTTCCTCCCATACTACCTTATGTTTGCCTCAAAGGGCTTTACAATATGAGTAACATATGATCTTATATCCTTCAAACCTAATTTCAGATAAGGCAAAATTACACACAAAAACATTTAACAGTAAAAAAAGAGTCCTTAGGAAGAGCAAGAGGGGAGGTACATAATATATGTCATATATACAGAGCTGATATAACAATTTAAAAACTTCCAATTGTAAAGAGGCATGTAACAGTGGTGCTGCTATTGCTGTGTCACATCCATAAGGCACAATTAAAATTTAAATCTAAATCAGTGATGACTTGATAGTCACATTTTGTTGAAAGAACAAAGGTGTCAAGGTCAAATAGTAAATTTGGCAAAGGAAGGGTCAGGGTTAGCAAAGTGATTGTTCAGTTGTTTGTTACATGGTAACATTGTGTATTGGCAATGAAAACATTAATGACTGAAGGGTGCTCACAATAGAAGAGGTTAAAAAATGTGACAAAAAATAGAGAAAAAAGGAAGCGGTGAACTGAGAGAGAGTGTGAGCTGGAAAAATGGAGGGGAAAAACCTAGAAGGAAAAACAGCATAGGAGGACGTCTGAAACAAAAAAAGGCAGTTGGTGATTTCTGTCCTCGAGGTTCCTGTTCTGAATAGTTGCCACTACAGCTCCCACATACTGTGAGCAGACATACATACAAATAGAATAAGGACAGATTGACAGAAGCTTTTCATGGATTTCATGGCTGCAACTAGTGTGACTGAGCAAGTGTATGTAAAATGAATGTATAAAATGCACTCTAGACTTGGCAAGTACAATGAAACCAGTCATAGGATAACTTTCAACATTCAGCTGCTGTTAAAGCTACACAATGTCTGTATGTCTCTGTATGAATATACTAACCCTCTTTTACAGGCATGTCCTGGACCTCCTAATACACATTTTGCTGCTCTAACAAACTGAACTGGACTGAACAAACAGAACTTAGTTAATTTAGGAAGGTGAATGTAATTTGTTTAATTCATTAAGTTGTAAAAATCCAGAGAAGCCTTGTTAATCATGGAATAATGGCAGGGGTCAAGTGAGGGCATTTAGGGTCAGTAAGAACTGGCCTTAATACTTCAAATTACTGTGCACAATATCTTCAGAGGTTTCACAAAAACTGGCTAATTAAGAGAAACAAGTTATCCTCTATCTCTTGTAAAACACGAAAATTAACAAAACAGTGTTTTGGTTTAAACTCCTAGATGTGATTTATCCACATTATTCCAGGATCAGGAGATTCCATATCCTTCTGAAGACTCATCTGTCAGTGATCCAGAGCCACATCTTAGCTGCTGCAAACGACTGCTGCAAACAATGCTGTTACATACTCAGTATTTTTAGACTTTAGGGTTATTTTTCCTTTTTTTGACAAACAAATACAAGGACACCATCCTCTGGGGAGAAGCTGTTTCCTGCAGATATAAAACGCAAATACGTAATCTAATACAAAATTGTACCCTATACTAGAAATGTGGAGTGGTTACAGCAAGAGGTATCTATCATGCTGTATCACAGCTGTAAGTGAAGAAAAATGGCTCCTCTGTAGGTTACAAATGAATATTTTGGAGACAGAACAACTAATTAATTACTTTGGAGTTATTAATGACTTCTTTTCTTTCTTTTCTTATTTTCTCAGCCAGCTTCATTTATATCAATATGTAATAACTGGGAAAGTAAAATAGGACACTCCACAAACCCTCTTCTCGCTCTCTAAACATTTTGCTTCCTACTGTGCAAATTCTGCAGTTGTGTGTCAAATCAACAACAATGGAAAGTAAAAAAGACAAAGAAAAAAAAGAGATAGTGGTCTTTCTGTTGTTCCACATGTAAGGTGGTGAAGATTTGGTCTACATAAATAAGATAGTTATTCCTTTAGTCATCACGGAAGCAATGTGAGCTTTGCAAGACTAAAAATAAGAGAAAAAGAAAGCAAGACACTGCAGTAAGTAAATAACATAACCACGATCCAGTACAACACCACCACAGACTTCCATCCATCCATTATCTTAACCTCTTAACCACTTGTCCTTGTAAGGGTCGCGGGAGTGCTGGAGTCTATCCCAGCTGTCATCGGGCAAGAGGCGGGGTACATCCTGGACAGGTCGCCAGTCTATCGCAGGACTGACATATAGAGACAAACAACCATGCACACTCACATTCACACCTACGGACAATTTAAGAGTCACGAATTAACCTAACATGCAAGCATGAGAGAACCCACGCAGACACGGTGAGAACATGCAACTCCACACAGGGGATCAAACCCGTGTCCTTCTTGCTGTGAGGCGACAGTGCTATCCACTACACCACCGTGCCGCCCCCACCACAGACTTACGCCTGAAAATAGAAATGCAATCTCAACAACTGTTGGATAGACTGACATAAAATTTTCTCCAATCATTGATGAATCCTTATGAAATTGTCAACCCTGTGATTTTCCCAGCATCTAGCCTTACACACAGTGGCAGTTCTAGCTGGATGAACTCCCCTGCAGAGCCAGCAACAAAAACAAAAAGTGTGGAACAAAATAGTTACACATAACACTAAACTAAAACTATATGTTCACTGTATTATATATGAATGGGTAGTTTATTTGGTAATATTTCATAGTCTGACTGATTTTAATAACTGCATTATTAATTGGTTAATTGACCCACACTGGGACATACGGTTACAGCAGTCTATCGGTTCCATGGTATGAAAATTAAGTTATCATACCATCTACATTTCTCATCTATAATCTCAAATATACTGTATGTGCCTGTCAGACATTACCACTGGTGCCACATGCACACATACACTGGAGGAAATAGCAGAGAAAAATAAGGCTCCATCTTCCAAAAAAATAAAATAAAATCAGAAGCAAAGAATCACTTTGGATATTTCAGAAACAAACGTAGGGTTGTCCTTTCAGATGGACGGTTTGCAAAAAGTGCAGATGCAAAGTGGCTGCCGAACAAAGTATGCATGTAAGTACTGTATGTGAACAATTGTGCTTCCACTGTAGCAACTTGTACACATTGTTAAAATCAATTATTGTATATAGTTTTGTATATTTTAGTGAAAACAGTGTTACTGCGAAAGTAAAACTGCATAAAGAATAAGACAGCAGGCTCAGTCCAACGTGAAGATATTTATAATTTTTTAAAGAACAATCCACACAAATAATCTGAATCAGATTTACTGGCTATGTATGCACACATGCTCAAAAGGAATTTGTATCCAGCTGATGGTGATTCTCTAGTAACTTCACAAAAACACAAACAATGTACAGTAGCAGGGTCAAGATGGACAGACAGTGTCTTATATATGATAAGATGCTGTGGATCAATAGGTAGATCAATATATGGTTCTAGTTACACATTATATAGTTATGTACAGATAACGCACTCATGATCACTTAAAATGCATAAATAGTATATTCTCTAATAGTAATAAATAAACACATCAATGTTGAACATGTACTTTGCTTTTATTCTTGCTAAAGAAATGTTCACTGTTAACGTATGGGAAGAAAATTTATTCGGAATCTTTAGTAAACTGAACCTCAGGAAAATGTGATGTAGATCTATGTCTGCGTTGGCCTCAGCAGTAACAATCAAACTGTGATCTCTACTACTTCGAGCTCCTTACTGTGGACATGTGTTCATTTCAAGCTGTTTGGGAGGTGCTGAACACAACTCATACGTCCCACTGAGTACCATTCAAAGTTAAACAGAAAGGCATGATGGGATATGTGTCCCTCAGCATTCCCTGTTTTACAAGAAATGCTTGTTTGACATGTTTCTGCTCATTTCAAATGAAGACACTGGAGGTACTCAACTCCTACACTACCTTTACCACACACACAGACACACACACTCTGTGCATAAAATATCATTAAAGCCACATTAAAAACATTGTGGGGAATGAAAAAAACAAGGAACAAAGTGTTTCCCAATGTCTTTAACAAATGAGTGATGAATGTGGTAACATTCAGCATACTTTCAGTCAGTGCCTTGTCTCCCCAGCTCTGGTGCTTTAATGATTTCCTTCAGACTGTGCTACAGTGGCAGCACTTCACCACCATCTCCACCATCATTATTTCCATCCTCTCTGCCCTGGAAAAGTTGGACAATTTCCGCTTCTTTTTGGAAAAAACCAAAACAGCTCTAAGAGTAAAGAAGTTGTGCATGTGTACCAACACATGACCACCAGTCATTCATTTGTTTGCAATGTATTTCTGGGGCTTAGAAAGCCCAGGTCAATGAGTAACAAACAGGACATGAATCTGTTATGACTTTAAAGCAGCATTTTGTATTCCTAAAAGATCAAATGACTGTGTAAAGTGATGAAGTAGTGATGAACCCACAGAGGATCACCACCAACTCTGCAGTTTTCCTGAGCTTGGGCGGGTTTAAGCTTCTTTTTTTTTAGCTCATTATTTTGGTATTATGACTAACAGCTCTACTGTTTTGGTTCAGCCACCACTCTCATCGATCTGGTCTCCAGCCACATCAGGCAGCTGTGAATAAAAACCAGCTGAGCAACAAACAGCAGAAAGTTAGCTGGTAGTAACTGAGTAGCTCCATTTCAATTCATGCTAGTTGTCCCACTGTGGTAGACCAGTTTCTAATGGCATATTTGGCACTCAGCTTTTGTCTCGTTGTGGTTTAAAGTGTTTTGGGTTTGAGTTTGTGAAAGGGATGTAATTGCATATGTATTTCCACAGAGCAATTACTATTACATTAATACCAATATCATATATTTATATATCTGAATAGCATAACTGAAAACCAAATACCCATCTAACCAGCAAATATCTGGATATTTGGATCCAGTGCAGCAGCTCCGATGCAGTGTCCGCGGCATTCAGGGACACTGCAGAGTGTAGGTCATCTGTGTTTCAGAAGCACTTAAAGCGCCAACCCACCCCATTCAACCTACTGACCAAACACCTCCATGAAGTGACCATTTAAAGTTAACAAAAAACAAAACTCTACACCAAATTGTGGATTTGGAGATCCATTATACCTTTAGTTTCTTACCCTGATTGACATTTTTACTACTGTATAAGATTGCAGACATCAGAAAATAAGTTGCTGTGTACAATGTCATCACTGATAGGAACAACAAGTCTAATCTAGGCTATACACCAAAACATATTTTATCTAATTGCTTCTTAAAGCCGAAACATTTGTTGATCTGACGCCCTCATCAGAAAGAATAGTGCCTTCCAAAATTATTATAAATCACTGTTACAAAAACTAAGCATTTGACCATTTTAGTTCTTTGTTTCAAGGGAGTTGGGGCCTCTCAAAACATGGACAACCTACACTCTGTACTGTGACTGAATGCTGTGCACTGGAACAGAAGCTAACAGACTACCAATGCTACTCTGGACACAATGTTGTTACACCCCCTGGTACATAGTATACTGTATTGTAATAAAATAATGATTAGTGGTCACATGTAGAATGCAAAGCTATTTTTCTGACATTTTGATGTTTATTATTTTACAGAAGCAAAGTACACAAAACTGTGCGTCTGTGGTTAATATATGTTCATATGACCAGGCCAGCACCACAGCTCTGAGCACAATCGTAGAGTGTTGTGACTTGACAGCAGACTGCATGGTTCAATGAGGGCAACACCTAAAGCGCTGTCTCCTCAGTCAGCATGGCACCCAAACAGAACTGAGAGCCTGTTTACCCTGTAGTCAGGAAGGTCACAAAAGGTCAGACAGAAACACATCTGCATTCTAAACACCATCAAGGGTAAAGATACTGTGTTCTCACATCCACACACACTAAATAAAATGCAACACACTCTTACTAAACAAACTGCTGCACCAGCATTGGGATGTACCTTACCAGGCCAGCGCCAAACAACACAAACACAGACAAAAGACCAATTCATATTTTCTGTTTTCTCTTTGACAGGTCTGAACATTACAAACCTCCAATGTATGAAACAAACTGCTACTTTACTTTTCCAGCACATGTGCAGTGGGTGCACTGGTACTGCAGATGGTCCATGGTGACACAATTTTTTGGCCTCCCTGACTGGGGCATGCTAAAGTTGTGCCATTTGTTGTGGATATAAACAGACTGTTTGCTAACTGATTCAACTTCATAAGATGGGTGAAATATCAATCAGTACTGCTTACATCATTGCAGTGCCAAATTCAAGTGAAAAACTGAAAGTCATAACTCCACGAGATGTCATAATGTGCTTGATAGTTAATAAAACCAACCTTCTCCCCAGATTAAACACTAAACACCAAATAGTTCAAATGTATTATTTATGTGCACATTCAGCTTTTAAGAGTAATCACAGTGTGATTGTCAACAAATACATGGGACCCCTGTACTTCAATCGGCTGAGGGACACACCTAGTGTATGGGATGTATGCTCTGATGTAAGCATCATCTGAAACAGGACTCTACCCCAACAACAATCGGGGTTGAGGTATCCGTGTTTAAAACCCTCACACTACATCCCACATCAGAGCTCGAACTTGACACTGATTATTTCATACACATCTTGGCACAGGTTTCACTACTGCCTCAGCTGAGGGCAGCTGTGGTAGAATTGCTGGCAGACAGTTTTATGGTCTAAAACCCACCAGTCGGTTGGCTCATTGAAATCCACTATTGTGAACTCAGGCTTATGAAAACATACACATTTTTGTAATGTTTTAATTTTTACCAACTAAGCCAAGATGCTGTTGCAAGCGACAAGCTGTTTCTACTCTTGTAGAATGTCAGCTCCAAAAACAGACACATTTCTGGCAGTCTGCTTCTGATGTTTCAGGATTACTGCAGCTATATTCATTTAATGCTCTAAAGGACGAAGGTATAAGGTGTTGCTGCAGCAGGATAATTCAGGGTGATGCTCTGAGGAACGATCACATCTCTTTCTCCTTCTCTTCCTTCACAAACCTCATCCTCTCTTAGTTTTTTGTGTGCTATTCCACATGGGAAGAGCAACAGGGAAAATGTCTACAAGCACACTAGCTGCTCTGGCAGGTTGTAATGCTTAATATGAAGAAATTCTTACATTGATAAAAGTTTAGGTCAAACATTTGTGTTTGGAAGAACTGGTCAGAGGGTAGTGTCACAGTAAAACAAACAAACAAATTTGACTGTGTATTCAGACAGAATCTAACACAAAAGATATAGATGAGCACAACCTCCATCATCTGGAGGTGTTTTTTTTACTTCAGAAGTCATCAGAAGTAGAGTAGCAGAGGTCATATTACAACAGCCAGTTCTACTAAGGAGGTTGTGGTGTTGGTGGACCTGCTACTTCAAGAACTTTAGACAAGAAGAAGAGTTTTTTTCCAGGTACAGGTATTTGAATTAAGGGAAGGTAGTGGCTTTAATACCATTCATATGCATGTACTGTTCAAACTGGGACCACAAAGTAATTTAACAGCATTATTTTCCCCAGAAGGACGTATTAGTTAAAATGATTTTTTTTAAGCAAAATGTTAATAGCTACTAAAATAACTGGAATTATTTTATAGGTTATTTGCAGCAATACAGCAGAGAACCAGAAAAAATATTTTGGCAAATACATTTGCATCAGTTGGACTTAAAAGGACAATTCCACCAGAAAACACATTTGATTTCTCCCTCAGGTGTGTCAAACTAAAATGCAACAAACTAAGATGGGAAGGTAATGTTGATGTCAGGGCTAAGTGGAGGTGTTAACACTGGTGTCAACACAGATCAGAGAGCCACTGACTGAGCCTGTTTCAAATCCAATATCATCTTTACCTTGTAGCAGAGACTGACTGCTTTTGCCTTTCCAAGGTGAATACTGAAATTTGTGGGTTGGAATCAATATGTGATACTGCAAAGATTTCAGTCACCGATAAGCTGCATGTCTGCAACACAGTGACAGTGTTTTCTCTCAGTATACTGAGGCTCTACCCACTCAAACAGAGAATGGCAACAAAGAGTAACACCAAAGAAATGTCAGGCATGAGAGAGTGAGAGAGCCAAAGAAAACAAAACAATAAGACATATGGTTTTAATTTCCACGTTTCTGAGAAGCAAAGACCCCATAATGAATACAACTAATTTTCCTCTACAAATGTAATATCATTTCAACAACTCAAGACTACATCTCTTCATCTACTAAAATACCAAGAATCAAGAGAAAGAAAAGGAGAACAGAGGAGACACAGAGAGACAGAAAGAGGCAGCAACATTTGGTCATTTCATCCAACAATCTGTCTCTCTGGGCAAGGACCCAAACTCAGGACCAAGTCCAAAGATCAGTTCTGGAATTATCAGCTATTTGGAAAGCTGTTAACATAAGTATGAGGTCAGTCATAAAGACAAGTCAACTACAACGCCATGCAGTGTCTGTATACTGCACACTAATTAACATTAATGACACAGTATTGTAACTATGAGAAGAGAATAAACAGCAGATTGCTGCTGCTCACACACTGCAAAGCATTAGGCTGATAAAGGCAGCCAGGAGTCTCACATGGTGTCTTGTACTCACATGCATTCACACATGGACATGTGAATCACACAGACACATCCTGTGCTAAGAAAGGGAGATAAATGGATTAGAGCCCCCTACTATACAAATGTTGAGTTAGCCAGCACACCTACGCTTTGCCACTGGCAGTGTACGGAAGTCAGACTGTGTCAAAATTAAATGGACAAAGTGTGTTTTAGAGGTGATGTCACTGCATACAAAGACAAAGGAAAGGCGCACATCAGCCTGATTGTGTAGTGCAAACAAATGTGAAACTGCTTAAAAATGTTTAAACTTAATGGACATCAAGCTCCGTGCCATCACGCACCATGATGTTCATAAGGCAGAGATGTTAATCAGCTCCAATGATTTCTTTAAGCTACTAGCTGTTACTCTGGGCTTCTTTTTTACCTCATTGAGAATTATGTGCCATGCCATTGGAGTCATCTTAGCTAGATGCCCATAGGAAGAGCAAGCCACAGAAGTAAATCATCTCCATTTATAGAATGCTTAAACCATGGACTGATAAATATCTAAGCTATCTGAGATGGCTTTTTAACCCTTTCTAGTTCTATGCACCAACACGGAATATATTTTTCATTGATTGGACTCCAGGTTTGATAACTACTACTAACTACTAGTTAACGCCAGTTAACTTGTTGATGTCATTACTCGAAGGGTGTTATTATGTTTTAATTTCACTTTTTTGCTACTAGTCTTCACCTTCCTGAATTTCTAATCACACGTTCCCAGCATCTAAGCTGAACATGTGATTTATTCATTCCTTCTTATTCTGTACATTTCTGACCCGCATGGAATTCCATACAAGACAAGACACTATATTCACATGTACAAGCATGCATGAGTATGTTTTACCAGGCTAAAATTGTTTTTGTATAACAGGGATAAAGGGAGTTGACAACCTCACACACACACACACACACACACACACACAGTCAAGTGCATTGAGTGCTAATTAGCCTTCAGAGTGACGTCCAAACA
>JAUMHL010000011.1:17144407-17167375 GCA_032362345.1 Sandelia bainsii
ATGAATGAGTCTAATCCCACGTTTAAATAAAGTTACGAGAACTTTAGCAGAGAAACACAGACGAACAACTCATAGTTTAAAAAAAATCGAAAATGTAATACCTCATGAAATGACGATTAATACGTTTTAATACTTTTAATGGCCTTAATTTTTGATTATGTGATTTACTACCTTTTAATACTTAAAACCCCGCGGACACCCTGTTTTAAAATACCTACACTCTGTACTGGAAGCACAGCACAAGACTGTGGACATTTGTGTAGTGATTTCAGAAGTGTTACTTGCCTACTTCTCATGAACAGCGATGTAAGAAAAGAGTGATACACTTGAGCACATACAATATGTTTTGTAAGACTGCACTGATTTTCAAAAACATTACTGATTTTTAATTAATGATTCACATGCAGAGATTTGTGGCACAGTGATTCATTTTGTGTTGTGTTTAATCCCTCAACCATTAAATAGCAGTGTTGTAATCTGTCTTCAGTCATTTTACTTTTCCAGTCAATGTAACAACATAAACTAAGACAGGAACTAGTGAAAGGGAACAGCACTAATGTTACCATTAGCAAACCTGAACCTAAAAATCACCTTCCTTATAGTATCATAACCCATGAAGCAGTTTCAGATTATCTTGTGTTAAACAAAATCAAATGATCGTTTTTTCCTCTAGTCATGGCTCTAAGGCCAAATGGATCTTAGAAATGTTGATCTGATGCTTGTAGGAGGCAATAACTGCAGGTGAACTATATAATTTTGTACCGTCCACACTATATCATGAGAATTCATGATATTATTCAGTACAATAAAGTTGCTATGTGTCTGCAAAAACACCGAGGCCGAGCTTGCATGTTGGAGTCTGAGGATGAGTTTATTCCAAATAAAGAGTTTGATCTGTCATCTGAAAATGGGTTGGCAACAAATCAGATGTGACTCAAATATCTGTGATTTGCAATCTGTGTCAAAATAAACATCTCAACAAAGGGTGGAAAAGGGAATCACATTTTTTAAGTCTATATCGCCCATCCTTAGTTGAAACTCCATGTTGAAAAGAATATGAGACAACTGAAACTAAATAAAATATGAATATGCTATTTGTCTTTTGGGTAGTTCCTTCCTGCTTAACTCAGCTGTCTCAGGCCTCCACCACAGCTCATGGGAGGTGAGATAGAGGGTAGGAAAATAATATATACTTCAAATTTGTAAAGTGGTAATTCAGAGGAGAAAGAGTGTGGTGTCACTAGACAAATCGACAGCTTTGGATTTACTAAACACCAGCATGACACAGCAAACTGAGCTTGATGCATCTGTCTGCTGCCAGCTGAGCCACACATCTGTGTGGTATGATACCTTCTAGACTGCCAATAACCCACTAACCCCACATATTTCACAGCACACAGCAGAGGGATGGGCTGTCTTTGCTGAGTAATTACATATAAGACCAGAATTTAAATTTTAGGCTCAATAGCAAAAGATGAGTTTCCACAACATAAAGCCAAGGAAAATGCGTGGTATTTATTTTAATCAAATAAGTGGACATAATACTTGCAAGTGACAATAATCTAAATCTAAAATGTAATTAAAACTATTTTGGTAATTTTGTAATTTATCTGACAAAAGCACAAAAAAATAACTAACAAAATTAAAAGCATTTTGCAAATATAAGCAAATAGCCAATAGCAAAGCATATTCTTGCAGTGGAATAATTGCCCTTTCATGCTGAATACAAGACTTCAGCTGCTCAACAGTCTGTGGTCACTGTTATCTGATTCTCCTCTTCATGGTGCTCCATTCATTTTCATTAGGAGACAGATCTGAACTGCAGGCCAGTCAAGTACACATGTCTATGAAGCCACACTGTTGTAGCACATGCAGAATGAGGCCTGACATTGTGCTGCTAAAATATGAACTCACTTCTCGGAAAAAGACTCTGGTCTTGACAGCAACAGTATCTCTAACATCCCAATAAATGCTTCTGCGTTGATGGTACCTTTACACATACACAAGTCACCCATGTCGTGGGCACCACCTTCACCACATACTATCGCAGATGCTGGCTTTTGCACCTTTCACTGATAACAATCTGGATGGTCGTCTCTGACACAGAAAACCCAACATGCGTTCTTCCCAAAAACAATCTGAAGCCTCTACTCATCTGATCACAGAACACATTTCCACTGTCTTTCAGTCCCATAGACATGAGCTTGGATCCATACAACACAGTGGCGAGTCTGCAAAGAGACGATGTACAACTTCCTCCTTGTGTAATAAAGTTTAAGGTTGAATTTCTGGATGCTGCAGCAGACAGCTCGAAGGTCGTCCAGTGATTACTGCCTTTGGCCTTTATGCACTGCTACGTATGTGTCTGTGCATGTGTGGGACACTGGCTATGGTGGGAGCAGGGAGAACAGCTGAATGGTTGGGTCTGTTGGAACTGGTGGGCACAATGAGGAATAGAATTTTACAGACATCTGCTGATTTCCGTCAGCCAAAGTTCATAGGTGGATGCGATTGTTGCCAAAAATAACTATGACTATATAACTATTAAAACTATGGCACATCCTTGATTAGAGGCCAAATTCTTCTGTTTCTATTGAATTAACATAGACATTTATTCACACCTTACTTTAGTAGGCCTTCTGTAGTGTACAATATATAACCAGACAGAGTGAGTGAGTGATGCCATAGTTTATGGTAAAGTTAATCACAATTTATCTTTGACGTGTAATGAAGAAAAGCTTCATTAGTAAAGTACAAATGTAACAACTCTGTTGTCGTCCACTCTGCATGGACATAGATTTGTTATGTAAGTTAACAAAAATTCACTTGGGCAAATGTGCAAGCATGAATTTGCAAGCAAGATAGCCAATTAGCTAGTCAGCAGTAGATCTTTAAACCATGGCTGTATTATGACATATGAATATCAGACCAAACCATGGCATCCATTCGCTGCAATGAAAGCTGCGCTGTGGTAAACATTCTTATGGATTGCAGCCTTAAAACTTAGCCACATGATCTCTAACCATTCCATGTTTTTGGGCACACAGAGCATCAGCACTGGCAACCTCTAGTCAAGCCTCTCATCTCCCCGCTAACATCAATGTAGGAGTGTAACAGTTCTGAAACCGACACCGAACCCGCACACACACATCCATGGTCTCTCCTTCCACAGATTAATAGAGGCTTCCCGAGGCCCCAAAATTCAATGCAATACCCAAAATCTGACATTTCTTGTTGTAAGAGGACATATCACTTGCCTTTATGTGTGGTAACACAGTAATACAGAAATCAACACAGAAGTTACAGTACCACCACTGGCTGTGAGTGCTTCTGAAACGTATGTATGTATTGTCCTTGCACACTGAGTAAAGCCTTTGCTACTTAGGTTCACCCTGTGTATTTGTTCTTTAGATGCAAACAGATATGCTGAGTTCACACATTGCAGCTCTGCGTGTTTAGTCATGATCACTACAGTCTTTATTCCAAATACACACATTGCCTACTTTTTTTTAAAACAGTACTATTTCTATTGAGATATCCAGCTCTGGAATAACCCTGATTTGCAATCACAGCTTTCATGCAGTGGTCTCTTAATTTTTTCCAGAGCTGTATGTCTTACAAATCAAACATGAGAACATATCAATAAACATTTAGCTGAAATAAATAAACTAATGGCCTTAAACAGCAAAAAACTATAAAAAAAAACTAGATAGGTAGCACAGTTAGCTCACACAATTCAATAATCAGTTGAAATAAAAAATAAATGGCCTTACACAGATCAACACATTATGCTGCCCTGTAATGGCCACAGCGAACTAGAGGCATGATGTTCACTGCGGTGAGTGAGATGGATGTCAGGCAATGAAGCTGACATCCCTCAGTACAGTAAGCATTACAGTGTTCATGTAATTATAATGACTAAAAAAATTATGTTTATATACAGTATCTATGGTTCTTATCCAGTGCACCTCACATAGTCTTAAGTACTGTATCTGCTCTTCTGGGAAAGTGCTTTGTCATGTCCTGCAAGGTGGAGGCACAGACAGAGGCGGATGCTGGGTGCTGTGACTGCAGAGGAGGAACCTATGTATCTTTGAGGACTTTACCACAGCTGTGACCCTGCTACTGCTCCTGAGCCCATGAAGTCACATCCCACCCTCACTTTATATTGTTTATATGGTATCAAATACACATGGAAAACACATGCACAAATTGCATCTTTCTGTTTGCTGCACTTCTTTTATTATTTGCTTTTCTCGACACTGTCATTTGTTTTAATGGAGACCAGGAGCATGACAGAGAATTGCTAAAAGTCTCTGTTTCACAGTAGCAGTGTGAGATCTCAGTGACATCACTTCAGAGAATGAATCAGTGTCTCACATCAGCAAGGATCACACACACACACACACTGAAATCTGTGACACCTCTCTATTACCTAAACCCTCTTATTTACTACTGTATGCCTCCTATTTCAATTCATTTCATTTCCCTTCCCTCAAAAATAATGGCTGCTAAGAAAGAAATACTGTACATATACAGAGGTATACACACTAGGCCTTTAAAACAATAGGTCCTCTCAAATGCTGAATGTTACACAAAGGTGTATTATTTATGGCCCGGGGGGGACTGGGGAAAAAAAAATTGGCCCTGGCATCTTAGCCCAGACCAACCCACCACATACATGTACACACATCTTAAACACGGCCATATCGCGGGTCGCTTGCCATCTCCATTAGTTCAGCTCTAGTAAGGACACGCGCTCTGACCCCTGGGTTCTGGGTTTGTATCCTGGCTGTGGCGGACAGATTCAAGATTCAAGATTCTTTATTTGTCACATGCATAGTAATACAAGTACAACACACAGTGAAATGTAACCATGCATTCATCAACTGCCCACCATCACAAAGCCGAGGGTTCTGTAAAAAATTTGCCCCCGGGACTCATCACATTATCAAATCTGGCCCTCGTTAAAAAAAGTTTGGGCACCCCTGGTGTAGTTTAAATAGCTAAAGGCTTAGAGCTCACTGTATAATTGAGGCATAATTGGGCATGCACACCCACAAACAACCCACTCATGCCCACCTGCTCAGGTTAAAGCTAGGACTGGCCAATCAGAACAGAGTGTGAGGGGGACCTCACAGTCTGTTGAGCAGATGTACTGCTTAAAAGACTATTAAAATGCTGTGTTCCATTTACCTTGGAAGTTGGAAGTTCAATTCAATTCAACTTTATTTATATAGCGCAAATCACAACAGAAGTTACCTCAAAGCACTTCACGGTGTAAGGTTTAAGACCTTACACAATATAAGTATATACAGAATAATGTAGAAAACAAAACAGTCCCACTTGAGCAGCACTAGGCAACAGTGGAGAGGAAAAACTCCCTTTTTCCCAGTGGAAGCTGGGAATGACGTCACACCTGAGTTGACTCCGTTGCAGTGGGTTACTATTACAGGTTGGGTTACTATAACTATACAAGTTCTAGCCAGGTTAGCCTCTGTTTTAGTAATATCGGTTTACAACAATGCATTACACAGTAATGTATTGTCTCACTCACTCTACCAGCATTGCCACAGTCTGATTTTGTCCGTCACTTTCTGACCTTGACACAGACAGAAAAAAAGAGCGGCAGATGTCCTCCTCCACAGGAGCAGAACTGGTGGCAAACTACATGTTCATTCCCCTCTTAACTGTCCTGTCCGTCATCACCAGCCTCACACTCCTGTTTGCAAAGTTAATCATTCCACTTTCACACACCCGTAGATGGATGTCCTCAAGGCTCCAATGGCTACAAACAGGAACTGGCCTCTGTTTTTACACAGAGCTTCTGAGGTGAACTGAACGGAAGAAGCTAATTTGTTCTTCATGGCAGCACAGACATGAAAAACACACGAGAAGTCATAAGTTTCCTGAGTGGTTTCTGACTGTGTTCTTAAAGAACTGTGTCTTTGGCACCGTTAGGATATACCAAAGTTGGTAAATCTCAAATTCAAATACTGTCTTTATTATTTGGTCAAGCACACAAGACTACACAGAGCACTGACACCCAGATTAACAAAAATATACTAAATACAGGTATACTAGACACTGGTCTGTTACTTCATGTTAGACAACTCATTGATCTCTTAAAAATGGTTTGATGAAGACTGCAATAATTTTAGGATTTTTTTATACATATGTTAGCCATGGATGGTGGTGATACCTGTGCTGATGACACTCAGGTTTCCTGTGGCCATGTCTCATGATGGCACCAGACCAACTGATCCTCATTTTATGTATTTGGGACATCAGTCCCTGGATGTCACAGAGAAAATGACCAAAAAATTCAATTCTCTAGGACCCAAGTCAAACTTTGGTTTGACTGAATTGAACTAAAAGGGTTTTGTGGGGGTGACAAAATCTGGCAGGCAACCCCTAAAAATAACTATAACTATTACTATTAATTAACATTAGATTTTTCGTATGTTTCTGTTGGACACAAGAAACAAACAATTACAGGTTCAAATGACTTTGTTATAGCTTTTATAGCCAGTATTCTTTATAAAAACATGATGGTCTATAACACCTTTACAGATTAACATCTATAGTCCACCTCACACCCCGCCTCTCAGCCAATGACAGTTAATTCCTGTAGCCCCTCAACCATTAACAGATAGCGAATGGAGTCCGCCAACATAGAAGAAGTAGGTAACGATGAATTTCAGTGTCAAGTTGTAGATTATAGTGATGATACTGTCTTGTATACTCATATGGGCTGGGCACCTTGTCGTGTGTCACAGGTAGAGAAAGCATTCATTCATTCATTCAGTCATTCATTGAATATTAGCACACTGAGCTAAAATGAAGTTAGTCTGCTTGTACACTTGACAGAAACATAAATTAATTCCACATGGCTAATCTGCATACATCAACATGATCACATTAACACTAGCAAACCTCCCCATGAATAGTATATTGGCTAAACAATTACATAATATAAATCTATGTTTAAAGCGAGTGCACCATATACAGTTAATGAGAAATGTCTGATTTTCCATAGATTTCCATAGATTTTCCATAGACGGATAAACATTAAAGATTTTGTTTTCTAACAGCCAGGTTCAGGTGAGAGAGAAAGGACAAAATTACATTGTGTATTCATATGGATCTTATTGGATTATAAATTCTGTTTTGTTGTTGTGTTTGCTTTTTGGTTGACAGCACAAAGTGAGAGGAGGACAGAGATAGAGATAAGAGCGAGCAGGATGGAGACAGCAGAAAAAGAGAGAGAGAGAACCAGGTGAGAAAGTGGTCAGGTGGTAAGGACTACAGTGATAATGACAACATCTTACATGTCATTATATTCTAATTTGACACTGGTAGTTCATGAAGAAAGTGACTCCCGTGTTTATTCACTGAATAGTTTGCATAATCCCACTGCCTGTGCTGAACTGTGTGGTTTAACATTATAGAAAATTTCAATTTAATTAATGGATAAATGGATGCCAGAGTTTCATTTAATTAGATTATTTTTTTAAATATGAGTCAGATTTAGTTGCGTCTTTCTAGTCATTACTTAAATGTTAAAGTGGGTGATAACATGGTCAGCGCGGAGTTGAACAAATTGACAGCTCTTAATTACAGAAAAACATATTTATTACTTTTAAATTTGCAGTTGTTGATTCTGAGGTTAGCCAGAGTGAAAGGGATTAACTACTTTTGCGAACAGCATAGGCTACTCCATTTTTAAAAATAATTCATTAAGTATTGCTTTATATTAAATTATGTATATATAGAAAAATATGAACGTAATAATTGTCATCCAGTAAAATGAGCATTTCAGGGGGTTTATTGAACCCTTTAGCAAGGCACTATGCATGTCCCATTCTCATTGGGACATCGCTGAGCACCCCTAAAGGTCTGATTCTAGAATCGCCCCTGGCTGGCATTAGCTAACAACAGACACAATGTGACTGAGTGCTGTAGTGCAGTCAATAGCTGTGTAGCCTTTTCTATTACAGAAGTGATGTCTGAAGCACAACTTAAAGCCAACTTAAAAGACACCTCTTCTCTACATGAAAACTTTGATTCAGCTGTATAAGCACATACCTACCTGTCAAATAATATATGATGAAGAGAAGTGCATGCATTGTGAACTGCAAACTCCATGTCTTTGCAGAATAGTTGGTGCAGCTTGCTAATAAAGTAACTACTCATAGTGTTAGGTAGAAGAGCACCTAGAACTGTTTCTGCAACACTTAGGAGTCTGGCCAAAGCCAGTGTTTTCTATGCTACATAACCTACTTTCCATTCAAGCATGTAAGCAATATGTAAGAAAAGAGAAACAGCTTAGAAAACAAGCACTCAAAGCATAACTCTACATGTGTTATTCACTTTGCACTCTTGTCACTCCATCCACATATACACACCAACACATGAGAGCTGCCAGACTGGTGACACTGAAGCCACCGTACACCTGTTGTGAAGGTGTCAGGTTGGAGCAGGCTGTAAACAAATTCACCTTTTCAAAGACAACATGCTGCATAGTGGGTAAGAATTTAATACTATCTTACAGAAACACATGTGAGTCCTCCTATGTAGGACTCATCTGCATGCACAGCATAATCTGCAGTTGGACAGGCTCATAAAGGAAACAGATTTCATTTATATTTCAATGTGTGCAAAAATGCAAAACTAAGTCAACATGCACCTGAATGCAATGAGTGGATAAAAGAAAAAGTATTTTCCACATCCCAGGACAACAATATGATTATCAGCCTATAAAACGTCATGACCGTCCAGCAGTGATTTGGAAGAATTCTGCTGTCTCTTTATGGGATCAATTATCCTCCAACGCTCCAAAATAACTGACAGCGACGCACAAACTGCGTGTCAATACGTCACACCAAACTCTTTTTAAAATCTATCACGTTAACGGTTCATTGGCATCAACTAATATATAGTCAGATTATACATGACTCAGGCGCTTGAAAATGTAGTACAAGTATTTTGTTACTGAATTTACCAAGAGGAACTCATTTTAAGAAAACACTAACTTTTATAACAGGTACAGCGCTTATTTTTCTACAATGCGATTACTTGATAAAAACGAATTCAAATGGGATTTCATATGAATTTACGCTCTGGTTAAAGTGTTAAATGCGTGCCGAACTCAAAAGCTTTTTATGCTGAATCATAACATGTCTCAGTTTGTGCTGTTGAATGCACGGACACCTGCAAATACATGAGGAAGACTGGAAATTATATAATTTCAAATCAAGTTCGGTGTGTTGTTGTTTCTTTCACAAGCGCTGCAATGGAACTAATGGGACGTGGAAAGAGGGCGCAGACGTGTACCTGTCGGGTTGCGTGCTCCTCGTTCCCGGTGGGTGAAGGTGTCCCTTCTTCGAGCGATGCTGGGGTGACCGGAGAAGAAGCCATGTTCTCCCCCGACTCACTCACTCTGTAATAACTGCTCCCAGTGTCACTTTTCCGCGGTGTCCTCCAACATTCAGCCCGCTGCTGAAGCTGCTGCTGGTGCTACTCAGAGAACCGGTTACTATAATGGCTTCCTGTCCGAGCACAGGGCTGCTCTGTCCGGCTACACAGTGCTGCCGCTGTCCCTCCTCCGGCTGGTGCTCGTATGCTTGTAGTGCGATAGTCCAATCCAGGCAGATGACGTTTTCCTCTTTCATGCACACACACACTCCCTCCCTCTGTGTCACACTCTTCTCCCTGTCTTTGACTTCATCTCACTTCACTGTGCTATGGAACACAGGCCAAGAAGATTCACATTTTGCATAACATCTCTTTCGTCTTTTCTGCTGCTGGTGTGTGTGTGTGTGTGTTCCTCCAGGACTCACTCTAGTCTCTAGCCTGTCTCTTTTATTTTAGCTCAGTGCAACATTTCATTGGCATGACAGGAATGAGTCCTGTGGTATCAACATAGTATAGTTACATAACTTCAACAGTTTAATTCCTGCATCTGTTGGACTGACCTAATTGTCCTGCCTCCTTTACACTAATCTCACATTTCTAGTAAAAGTGTGAGATACTGCATGTCTGCTGTGAAATTCATCTCAGCATCAACAGCTCCCTGCCTGTTTCACATGTCCCCTTGTCAAACCACAACAGCATGAACTTTTTTCACGGGATTACACATCATGCACACACCTGCGAGGTATCACTATGTGCAGCAGGTTATGGGGGATGGTGTGGGTGGGATGTCGTGTGGGGGTTGGGGTACCAAGAGGGAGAAGGGACCCTTAGCTGTCCGATTTGTCACAGGGGACGTCGAGGAGGGGGTATGGCGCTGGGATGAAGATGTAGAAGGAGGCGGAGATCCCAGCTGGTTCTAGTGAATTGGTTAAACCAGTTAAAGGTGGTGACACTGACTGGCCCTCTGAGTGACCCCACAAGAGAGGCAGAGCGGGAGAAGGGGAGGGGTGGTCCTTACACTCCAAACACATAAAGGAGTGTAAGCTTTGGACAATCTGTGTAGTTTGTAGACTGTTTGGACAGGGCAGGGGACAGTAAGGAGATGCTGATCCGAGTGTCCTTATATCTAACCAGTTAGAAAAGTACTTTCACAGCTGACGGGAACGACAACTACAGTAATATCCAGTTTACTTTAAAAAAGTAGAATTTTCCTCTAAGGACTTCATTCAGGTACCTTTTCTGAACTGTACGGTTAGACATTCAGATTAAGATTGCCCACTAGTTAGTCCACAGGTGTTCTCTAAAAATAAGAATTGCTGCATTTTCTTTCACTTAAAATTAGCCTTTTATATCAACATTCAGAGGAGGTACTTTTTGTGGAGGCTGCCATGTTTCTACAGCAGGGGTTTAAGAAAACATTGATACACTTGAGTATCACAGTATTACATTTTGTGACGCTGTATTGATTCTCAAAAACAAAGTACTGATTTTATTAATATTATTAGTTTACAGGCAAAGATTCATGGCAGACAGTGGTTAATTTTGTGTTGTGTTTAAACCCCAGACCACCAGATGGCAGTGCTCTACAAACAGGTTGTTGTTCAGACTTTATGCATATAGTGGTGTGTTCTTTATACTGTGACAGGTTTCCTAAAATTGGATTAAAAAATAGACATGGCAACATGGCCTTGCTTATATAGAATCATAACCCTTGTATCGTGATACGTATCATATCAGCAGATTCTTGCTGATACACAGCGCTATTCTACAGTAGCTCAGAATGCACAAACAATAAAAATGCTGGCTCTAGAGAGGGAATTTTGTGTTTCACGTTGGTGACACGATAGCACAACTCGAAAGACGAAGAAGAAAGAACTGAATTTCATTTTTTTCTGACCTGATATTTAAAGATCATTGATTAAAACCTGCCAAAAGTTTACAACAGCAAATCAACCATGAACATGAACACAGTCAGACTGGGCTTTCTTACCTTACACTACTCATCCTCCTCTGTCTGATAGTTGGTTGAGCAGTTGTCAACAAACCCCAAAGTTGGTTTGATTCCTGGTTAGTCCTGGCCACAAGACAATGAAACCTTGCAGCACCATCATGCAACTGTTCAACAACAATTTCCTGTGGGGATTAATAAAGTAAATTAAAGGCAGGCAGGATCAATGACTGGGGTTAGAAAAATAAGTTGGCGTGCACTGAGATTAAACTAGCTTCACTTTATTGCATTTCCGCATGGAGCTCAACATGCCACTGGTCACAGAAAAGTTTAGCTGCTGACATACTCACAGTGAGCACACACTTATAATGACTGAGAAATAAAGACATTTCCTGGTGGTAAAACTTGGATAACTTAAAAGCATTCCATTTTCAAAACACCATGAGGTTGTTATCGTGATGCAGAAATGGAAAATGTAATCTCGTGTTTGATTACAAGGCACCTGAGAGGCACCACAGATGCCCCCTCTCACACTTAGAAAGGGAGGTGTGAGGTGTATACAGTACACACCTCTGACATATTCCCCTCAGCTCTGTGGAGATTTTCAGTGTTTTTCACCTGTTAGTTTGTTTTTGTTCACCAGCTTTACTATTTGGATTAACTCTTATGGCTCTTTTCAACTTTTACAACAGGTACTAGCTAATCTAGCAACCATATTCTGTCTAAATCCAACCTGAGCCCGACAAACATTACATTTAATGTCCAAACTTGACCTTAGCAAAGTTTAATTTGTGCTCTGATTTTCTAGTATGGGCCCCGTGTGTCCCTTGTGCTTGACTCTGAGGAAGACCTATGGGTCAAAACCCTGACCATTAAATGAAGTGGACATTTGAGTGCTCCCGCCGCCATATTCTGAAATAATGCCTATTTAGCCTTAAGTTTGGCCTACCTTACTGAATCCCTCACAAACATAATGTCTTAATTTCTGCACAAACCTGGATTGAAATCTCAGGTACCCAACGGTCCTGTCGACAGGATTAGTTAAAAGAAACCAGTGTTGTTTAAAGAAATGAAGCAGGAAACACGCACAGTGGTCTCCTGTGTAAAGGTGTGATGTTATGTCGGCTATTATTCTACAGTCATCCTTGCTAGACAGCTCTGTGGATCAACATGAACAAAATGTCCTCAGTTGTCTTCTACCTGTGAGGGAAAGTTAAAGCTAATTTGGTCTGTGCTTTAAAAGTCAAAAAGATCAATACTTGTTGCAGTTGTTAAGATCTAAACAGATCATCCCCTTTACCCTGTAGCGCTAAGATGACCTTATGTGATTAGCGCTCAGACGCACGTCTGACCAGTGGGTGGGGCAGCAAACAAACGTGAGCTGTCTGTGGTAATTGAAAGAAAGATGGATGATGTTATATGCCTGAGTGAAGAGGGAACTAGAACCAAAAGGCTACAAATGTTGTTAATCAGAGAATGATGGAGAGAATCAAGACATCTACAGTATCATCTAGACAGACTGCAGTTCATAAATTCACCTCAAGAATTTCATGTGTCTCTGTGTTGTGCAGAATTATTAGTGTGTATGCGTGAGGCTGAGAGCAGAGACGTTATTTTAGTATGGGGCAGGAATGACTCAGTTCACCTGTCAGAGAACATCACAGCTGGGTGAAAACCTCCAGCATTAGTGAACAAGGACTGCAGTGGCCCCAAGGCAGAAACAAGGGTTCACTGCTGTGTTTCTGTGTATTACTGTTGTATGCATATAGCACTATATTGGACTAAAAGGCTGTTTTCAGACATGAATTGCAACCCTGAACATACCTATGCATTACACAGAGTAGCTGTATGTGAGAATGCAAACATCTGAAGCCCTCACATCAGAACACGTCTGACACACACAGTCTCACAATGTGCTAAATGTGTGAAAGGACAGCTCCTATGTTCAAATGAGAAAACAGCTTTAAATGAACTTAATTTACAGTCAATGTATTTTATCAGTTTTAACTGAAAAAAGTTTAAAAGTTTAAATTGCAGCACAAGTGACTGAGCTGCAGCCAAAGAAAAGATAAGATAACTGACTTTAAGTCTATTAATTTGAAATTATGTAAATATACTCATGGTACATAAATGAAGTTTCTGAAGTATGGGTCACACAATACCAGACTTCCCAGCATGCATTGCCTGAGACTTAAAAATATCAAGACAATCCTCTTTTTTTAGTTTGTAGAAAACAAAAATGAGCGCTCATTGAATCACAAATTTATGAGCACACAATGAATCCAAATACAGGACAGTTTGAATAATAATTTTACAATCCCAGATAAATTTGCTTAACCCCGCTAATTTATGGTAGGTCTGGTGTGGTGCAGTTTTCAGTGTGTTAGAAAAGTAACAGAAAAATGAGCACAAGTTATTGACACAATATTAATACTACTGTACACAATGCACCCCACAAAACAGACTAATATGCAATACAAGTTCTGTTTTAATGATACTATCTTACAAGTAACACACCCCAGATGCATTTAAATAACTCCAAACCCCCCACACCCACCCCCTGTATTAAATATATGCAGAATAAAAGAAAAACACTGGACTTGGAGTTACTGACCGTCCAGCTGCTAGCTTAGCCACCATGACTGCACAGAAGTCTCTACAAGTCCCGTCCTCAGCTGCGCTCAGTGCTAAACAGGCCAAGCTGGGTGACTCTTGAATGTAGGCGTCCTCATTGTTAAGCCAACAACATTTAAATGAGACCACTTTGGAATTATTAGGAAGCTATGCCAAGCTAACGTGAAGCTGGCCAGTAACTGAACACAGGGAGTCAGGCTGATACACAACAACTAGCCTTAACTAACTCCTGGTGAGATAGCAAGCAAGCTACAAAATATCCCAGTAATGGAGTGTTACTGGAAATAGGAACTGTAATATTGTTATTATTGAAATTCTATATGTAATCCCTTACACTACTTGTTACTAAAAAAGTGATAATATGTAACACTGGCAACACCAGAGTAAAATGGCTGACAAATGTTCAGGTTGGTATAAGACAGATGACAACACTACATAAAGGCAATTGCTCGGATGTAGGTAAATACTCGAAACCTCAGATCACAGCACACTGACTTGGATTCAGGTGAAACTCAGTTTGAATTGAGCAAACACGCAAAACAGGAAAATAATCAGTACAGATCTGATGACGCAAGGAGTATAAATCAGGAAGCAAACAAAGATCCATGCACTGGGTCACCAAACAACAGCAAAGGAAGGAACAGAGGTGAGGTCCAGGTGAGCATGCAGTCTGACAACAGGTTATTAGGAAATAACCAGTAATTGGAGTGTTACTATAACCTGACTGAGGTTGATGCAGCACAGGTACGTATATGTGAGTAGGTTTGCCAAAATGAGAGTTAATGTTGACAGAACAGGGAGAGGTGAACAGAGTAGAGCTGTGGTAGTCTGGTTATGAGGCTAGTATAGTATTTGATCATTTTATTAAAATGTAAATTAATAATGAAAAACTGGTTTTACCAACAAAACAAATCATGAATGAAAAAGTTAGTCTGTCTTGTCTTGTGGTCCAGTGTTGGTTTTCCAATAATTTTGCTTCAGTGCACTTCATTTCAAATCACGCTTCACGTGGATCTTCTGTGTACGTCTGCAGGGGAAGTGAACTGTTGTGGTGCTCGGTGTGACGTCATCCTCTAACTGAGTCAGTGTCTGATAAGCTGAGGGTTGATTTATCTCAGGCTGGCTGCATGTCTCATCCTGATACACTAATATATTGTGATCGGATGATTTGCCGACCAAAAAAAAAGAACATTAGAGCAGGAGGTTTTCTTCAAATTGAAAGGCAACAGAAGAAAAGACATGAGCCAGAACCAGAGGCTACATGAGTGTGAACATGTGTTACTTCGATTGATCTGGACATATTGTGGCAATCGTCCTAATATCTCTGATGCCACGGCTGACATTCCTTAAACATGCCTTCAGTATTCAGTTAGCCAGTGACAACCTGCTGTCAGAGCCTATGACCAGTGTGCGTGTGTGTGTATTTCTATGCATGTGTGTGTCTAATGTCACTGCCTCGCCAGTGGAGACTGTTGCGCTGAATGGAAAAATGTCTCTCAGTCATGGGAACAGACTGAGCTGTCAGTCACTCTGTCACCTTCCTTCCTGGACTGGCTCTGACATTGAGACAAAGGACACCTCCACTACACACACATATACATAAAACTTTCTATGCAGTGATTATTATGATATAAATGTTCCTATTGATTTTCCAATGAATGCTGCATAGAATATTCACTTTATGTGCATTCAGGTGGACTGCAGGCTGTATTGGACACCATTAGTCCATTAGAAAGATTGATTAAGCTTTTTTGCAAGTGACAAGACAATTTACAGACACTAGAAGGAAATTGTTTTCAGTTTAACACCATGTTCTTTGCAGTTTAATTTCAAAAAGAATATTTCTCAATGCAAGATTGCAAAGAAATTAAGTCATAAAACATTATGACTGTGTAGCCTCACCATGCATGAACACTACAGGTAAAAGCATCTGAAAGTGTTAAAGCATTTTATTTTCAAATGAGACACTGTACAAACAAATTTCTAATTTCACACTGGCTGAAAGTCCAGGTTTATGTATTTCATATGATGTTTAAACACTTGAGAGACTCTGGCAACGAGGTTCTAAAAATAACATCAAAGTGCAACATACTGTCCTGTGGTGACTTTGTGAATCTAACCTCAGTTCAGATATAAGGCAGAAGTGAAAATAAATGAAACCATCATACACTGAGCTGTTGCTGCAGAAGATTAATGTAATATAAAATAAAGTTAAGTTAAAGAAATAGGATTTAAGCATACAACACAGATTTTGGTTGATTTATTGCATTAAAGCTTACGCAGCACCACCACCTTGTGGGATTGTAATGAACAGTGATTATATTCTTGTTATTGTAAAAATATTTGTTTTGTGAACATATTCAAGTAAACTGAATTAAATAATCAGAATTTTATAAAAAGGATAATTTGGTCTTGGATTCATAAAGGGACCATAATTGGTAAATATTTTGAACTACACTTCATAAGTTGGATTCATCTTCAATTTTCCCCCAAATTCTAAAATGTTTATGTATATTAATGACAACAATTAAAAGTCATCTTCTTTCTAATAGTCCATGGCTGGCACTGATTAATGCACAGGGGGTCAAATAAAAAACAACCTTATTGTAAATGTGGAAGACGGGTTTGTGCAAATTGGAAATTTATATTGAAAATACATGCCAGTGGGTAGTATGCAATGTCATAGAAAAACGTGTTAATATGGTTGGAATGACGCTTTAAAATGTTTGTTTTGGTTGTATTTTCATTTAGAAGTGGTGCTTTTACTGTGAATAAAGCTCTGACCGGAAGTATAATTGATGTCGCTGCTGGAGGCGGAACTTGGGGTTTGTGTGTGTTGGTTAGCTGCTGTGTAGATAACAGGTCGTTCTCTGCGGTGTCTCCTCTGCTACACACAAGTAAGTTATTAGAATATGGCATTTTATAAACTGTCTTTTAACAGGGAGAAGTTAATAGCGTATCCGCTAACGGAAACCCCGGTGTTGTTCTGCAGAATAGAGCCGTGAACTAACGTTAGTGTTAGCTAACTGTAGCTGTCATGTTCAAACCCTTCATACTTTATTACCAAGTCATGCTAATGTTGAAGTAGCCACTAGTTATGTTTCTGACTGTTTCTTTTCTGTTTTCATCCAAAGTCTTTACGTTTGTAAATGTTGAACTTTGACTAAATAGCTAACGCTAACTTATGACAGGAGGCCAGTTTAGAGAGGAGGAAACATGAATGAGCCTCATATGACAGTATTTACGTCAGTTCTTGCTTTGCTATATGTAAGGCTAATGTTAGACATGATTAGACTGAAAGTTTTCACTGCAATTTAAAAAAAGATACATTTTAATTGCAGTTTATGGACGTGTTGTTTCTAATTCTGTGATAAATTGGGAAGCACATGATCAAGGAAAGCGAGACTATAAAAATGAGCAGACATGTGGTGTCAGCTTTTTTTATTTTTTTATTTTTAGTGTTGACAAGTTAAGTCAAATAAATACAAAATATCAATACATGTACACAAGTTTTAATTCTTCAGATTGATATATTGAACACATCTTCATGATAAAGCATTAGTGCTGTGTTTACCCTGACTTACTATGTCACTCAGTAATGTCAGTATCACAATGTGACTTTGACCTTTTCAGCAGTGTAACATTCACCTGTATTTCAACTAAGAAGCCAAGTATCTAGATGTTCCGGACACGTAGACCCAGTCTTTTCAACAGGTTACCTTTGACACAGATATTGCCTCACTTAAGGAAATCCCTTGTAGTTGAACCAGATTTTCATAATTTCTACTCAGTTTGTGTTCATTTTCAGCAAGAGTCAGCTTGTCAAACCTGCAGCTGCACATTTCTCCGTTTAAAGTTATGTTAGCTTGCTAAAGAGATTCAGTTATGTAAGGTTAGTGAAACGCTGGCCAAAAGTTCACCGACCCTCAGCTCCACCATGCTGCATGACCTGTTACAGGCTAATGCATTTCCACACAGATATGAAAGATTAACCATCTATGTATGTAGTGAATGGGGGAAAAAAGATAACTTGCACATCTCAATTTACTCTCACTGACTTATTTATGTAAATAGTGTGGCCAAAACATTAGAACCACCTCTTAATTTAATGTACACCAGTATGACTCCACCTCCCACTATGACCTCAAAAATAAACATATAGTAGAATTATCACCTTTCTAACAGTTTCAACAAAAACTGAGAAATCATAACCTTGTATAAGTAGAATTCATGGCAGAGCTGGTGGATTGAATTGCATTATATTGTACTGCTGTACCTAATAAAGTGGCCAGTGAGTGGAGGAGAAAGGAGAAAATGCTAAATTTATGCTAAAGGTAGTATTTATTTCATTTCATCACCACTTTTGTGTTATGGTGGATATATAGCACATATTGTATGCTTATTGTCTTATTTATCATATCCTTTCTTTAGATTTGTACCAACACATAGAGGAGGATGTCTACGACTGTGAATAATCCTTTTAATCATATAGTTGAGCCTCTGGACCCCAAGGACCCAAACCAACAGTTTTTCAATCTATCCAAACTTGGAGATCCCAGATATGGTAACAACAATGAATGTAGATGTCAAAATTATAGTTGGCATAAGGTACCAGCATATGTTCCAGAGAGGTTAACAGTCGACACTTTTCCACAGACCGTCTGCCGTTCTCCATCCGGGTCCTCCTGGAGTCTGCTGTTAGGAACTGTGATGAGTTCTTAGTGAAGCGCTCAGATGTAGAACGCATCCTCAACTGGAAGCAGACACAGACTCAAACTGTGGAGGTACCATTTCGGCCGGCCCGTGTCATCCTCCAGGACTTCACGTATGTCTACGAACCCACCCAACTTTATTTTCACTTGAATAGTCATCTGCCCAGAATGCACAACATGGTGTTAAACAAAAGCCTCAGAGATTTATTAACTTGTGTATATGTCAAATATATGTTACTTAGTCATTGCCAATGATTTTTCTATTTACTATTCAGTACAAAGAATCGATGATCCACTTGCTTGGGTGTATTTAAAAAGACAAGGTTTCATTTGTTGTTATTGAGGTACCATCTATATTGATACCGCCCTGCCCCGAATTTCTAAATTCCTGGCTCTTGTTAACAGATCATTTAAAAAATGTAAAGGATGTTGGTGAGTGGACTCACTCTGACTGGTTTTGTCTCGACCCCCTCCTTGCAGTGGTGTCCCTGCTGTGGTGGACTTTGCAGCCATGCGTGATGCAGTGATGAAACTAGGCGGTGATCCAGAGAAGATTAATCCAGTTTGCCCCGCTGACCTCGTAATCGATCACTCCATCCAAGTGGACTACAACAGGAAGTAAGACCAGGGTCGTCAAACTCTTTCCACCATGGCACCACTGTTGCGCGATGAGTTCACAAAGTGGATACTGTATTATTGTGCAGATGCAACAAACAGATAGTGACTTCACTGAGGTTTTAACTGTCTTATGTAAATTCCCTTAAGGTCTGACAGCCTTCAGAAAAACCAGGATTTGGAGTTTGACAGGAACAAAGAGAGATTTCAGTTCTTGAAGGTATGAACAGTTAACAAACTCTGAGGAAGGTCTTGTACTTTAGGTTTTAATACTGGTGGGTTTTCCTGTAGCTCTTAAATATGTGCTCTGTTCTTCCCAGTGGGGCTCTAAAGCTTTCAGGAACATGCGAATCATACCTCCTGGTTCAGGAATTGTTCACCAAGTCAACCTGGAGTATCTGGCCCGAGTGGTGTTTAACCATGATGGGCACTTCTACCCTGACAGTCTGGTGGGCACAGACTCCCACACCACCATGATCGATGGCCTGGGCGTCCTCGGCTGGGGTAAGACTAGTTTTTATAGAAAATTGTTTCTATGTCATTTAGATTTAAGCAGGTGGATTTTTTGCCAATCTCATTAAATGATACAGAAGGATGATAGCTAATGATAAACATAAATAAAATCCTTACTAAGTCCTCAAACAAATTGCTGTCAAACCTTCAGGTGTGGGTGGAATTGAAGCTGAGGCTGTGATGCTGGGTCAGCCAATAAGCATGGTACTGCCTGAGGTGGTAGGATACAGGCTGCATGGGACCCCAGACAAGCTCATTACCTCCACTGACATCGTCCTCACTGTTACTAAGGTACTTACAGTCAGTTTTGTTCAAGCTTTTACAAACAAAACTGTCACTTGTGACACATTTAGCATCGCTCACATTTTCTTCCTCTCTCCTTGTGCTCTCAGCACCTCCGTCAGGTAGGTGTAGTGGGGAAGTTTGTGGAGTTTTTCGGCCCGGGTGTGGCTGAGCTGTCCATCGCTGATCGAGCTACCATTGCCAACATGTGTCCAGAGTACGGAGCCACGGCAGCGTTCTTCCCAGTGGACAACGTCAGCATTCAGTACCTGAAGCAAACCGGTGAGAATAGGGAAACACTCAACTGTCATGTTCCTAGATATGAGACTGAAATTTGGTTGACTTATCCACCTCTACATGTCTTCAGCAGAACTGTTACTAAAGACCACATACATTTTTTTCATCATTAGATTAGATATATGTAATTCTTCCATGGTTTGTATTCTTTGTCTGGATTCAGGGCGAGAAGCAGAAAAGCTAGCTTACATTACAAAGTACCTGAAGGCGGTGGCCATGTTCAGAGACTACAATGATGTCTCTCAGGATCCAGATTTTACTCAGGTCAGTCATGACGCTTTTCAATTTTAGTCGTTGATTGTTCAGCCCATAAAAGATGGTAAACAACACCAGAGTGTCATTTTCTTGTCTCCTCTTTTTATCTCTTGTAACATGATAGACACAAAAATAGCACAATAAGAATACAGGAAAATCTGCTGCCATATTATTATGGTGCACATGCAGAAGGAATCGGGTGGAGAAATGTAACAAAATGTAAAATAAAAAGAACCACTAATACTTGTTCATCCTGGTATCTCTGCCAGGTTGTGGAGCTGGATCTGAGCACAGTGGTTCCGTGCTGCAGTGGTCCCAAAAGACCCCAAGACAGAATACCTGTTTCTGACATGAAAACGGATTTTGAAACCTGCCTGGGAGCAAAGGTAGGTACAGTACGTTTACAGCACGTCCAAAACGGAACTAGTGAAATCTGCAACCTTCTGCCCACGTTGGTGTTTTGTTCACTCTAATTTAGAGATTTTCAGAAGAAAATCACAATTTTATCTAAAGCAAAATGACTCATTTAGTTTTGCAATGCGTTTCAGCAAGGTTTCAAGGGTTTCCATGTGCCCCCTGAGCGTCACAACACTGCAGTCCCCTTCCAGTTCAATGAAAAAGAGTACACGTTGAGTCACGGCTCAGTGGTCATCGCTGCCATCACCAGCTGCACTAACACCAGCAACCCGTCTGTCATGCTCGGAGCCGGTCTGTATATGACTCTTCTATCCCATCACAGGATTTTGTAACTATCACAGAGTTAATGAAGATGAACGCTGCTCTTTCAGGACTCCTGGCTAAAAAGGCAATACAGAGCGGCTTGAGTGTGAAGCCATACATCAAGACCAGCCTGTCACCCGGCAGTGGAGTGGTCACCTACTACCTAAAGGAGAGCGGTGTCATGGACTACCTCTCTCAGCTGGGGTAGGTTGCTCATACTGTATACTCACCTGTCTTTACGTATGGACGAACCTGCACATGTTTGTTCATGAAGGGAAGACAAAGACACACAGTATGTGTTGAGCTTGAACACACACACACACACACACACACAAAAACTTAACTTTAGGTCCACTTATTAGCCTTTTTCCTGACTTTTCAGCTTAAGTCTTTGTCACCAGATACAGCTTTACTCAGCTGTCACTGACATGTCTTAAAAAGATAGATTATGTTTGTATGGGCTGTAAACACAAGAACCAACAAGTTCCACACTTAATGTGAACTCAGCTGAGGATGTCATACTATACTTGAAAACCCAGGAAAAAGCCAGCACATGGACCATGACTTAAGTTTTGTTTTTTTTACTTTTTGTCTAGTACTCACAGTCAGGTTGTTTAAACACTTCTAAAAATGAAGCAACAACAAATAGCAGTGCAGATAATATTCACCATGATTTGCAACCCTGTAAACAATCATTTGTCTTCCCTGTTAGCTTTGAAGTTGTTGGATATGGCTGCATGACGTGTATAGGCAACAGTGGGCCGCTCCCAGAGCCGGTAGTGGAGGCCATAACCAAGGTACCGGTGGTGTGCAGTCACAGGCTGTTTGCACATCCTTCCTGTGTTATTTCACCTCTTCAGTCTTGATCTAGCTGTTTTTCTCTCTCATTTATCAGTTCTTTTCCCAGCATCCTTCACTCGAACTATGCATTGTCCGGTGACAAATTGTCTTTTACTCTTTTTATTTTTAGTTGCATGTACTTGTTGTTCTTCTGAAGTAGTTCTCTCCTTCTAAAGTCGGATAAACAGTAATGTGTTAAGTTCATATAGTATTTTCTGTCTTCATTTTTGTTTATGCTGCTCTGTGTTTCAGGGAGATCTGGTTGCTGCAGGCGTCCTGTCAGGGAACAGAAACTTCGAAGGGCGAGTCCACCCTAACACCAGAGCAAACTACCTGGCATCTCCTCCACTGGTCATTGCCTACGCTATAGCAGGCACTGTAAGGATAGACTTCGAGAAAGAGCCTCTTGGTGAGTAGTTTTGAGATGAACTACACCCACAGAAGTGTTTGTTTGAACTCAGCATATTAGGCATTAAGTTAATTGAATTTCATATTGTGCTGCATCTTTCTTTAGTCATTCTAAAAGAGTTAGAACCATTAGCACAAGGATGATGCTGCATGTTTAGAGCACAGTTTTTCCCAGAAGCAAAGACCATGTAACAAATTATTATACAACAGGAAGTGCATATGTGTATATACACATGCACATACATACAGTACATATACACTACTCACAAAAAGTTAGGGATATTTGGCTTTTGGGTGAAATTTATGGAAAATGTAAAAAGTTCACAC
>JAUMHL010000011.1:17167903-17195745 GCA_032362345.1 Sandelia bainsii
AGTGCATTTTAGGTTCATCCTGAAATTTCACCCGAAAGCCGAATATCCCTAACTTTTTGTGAGTAGTGTATATACATTCTTATATTTAAGATACAGGCTCAGTGCAAGACCATGAAGTGCTTTCAAAACAAGTAAAAGAATTTTGAAATGAATACGGAAACTGACAGGCAACCAGTGTAATGACTTCAAGAATGGAGTAACATGTTCTCTCCTTCCAGTCCTGGTTAGGACTCTAGCAGCAGAGTTCTGGATCAGCTGTAACTGATTTAAAATGTTTTTGGGCAGGTGAAAAAGGAGAGCTACAGTAGTCCAGTCTGTTGGATAAAAACATTACTTAGTTTTCACAGTGGGCTACTGTTGGATTAGGTTTAGGGTGTATTTGACCTTAAAAATTACTGTTGCTCAAACACTTATGTGATTTACTAAACTTGACATTCAAAAAGATGGCTTCAAGGGTTTGTCTGTGAATATGAGATTGACTCATGTAGATGCAATACAGGCTGAATGTCGAGATGCATTAAGGTTTATTTCTTTAGACTAAAATAAATGTTTAGGCCTCGAGAGGCTGCCTTGACTGATCCAAAACAATCACTGAGGTTAAAGCACAACACAAAACATTTTTAAGCTTTCTTAATAAAGCCTCTTGTCCGCTTTCTCTTTTGTAGCTATTAACTCTGAAGGCAAAGAGATTTTCCTAAGGGATATCTGGCCGACACGAGAGGAGATCCAGGCTGTGGAGAGAACGTTTGTCATTCCATCAATGTTCAAAGAAGTCTATGCGAAGATTGAGGTAGTGTAAACTTAATTCACTGTGGAAGCAAGCATCCCAATAATTTGATAAACAGTAGTAGTAGTAGTATGTGCGACTAAATCTTCATCAATTTCGTGTATGTGTTTATACAGAACGTGAATGAGCGCTGGAACTCTCTGGTTGCTCCCTCTGACAAGCTGTATACCTGGGACCCTAAATCAACCTACATCAAGTCACCACCATTCTTTGATGATTTGGTAAATATAGAAATCACAATATTTACCTAAATCTTTGAAGTACCACCCCTGGAAATATGTAAATTAAATTAAATCAAATTAATCATTTAATCACATATACATGTAATATTTAATTTATTTTATTATTATATATTATGACGGTTGTTTATTTTAATTTCAATTTGGACAAAAATGATGAACAATACATTTTAATATTTGCATGCATGAACTTCCATATAAAACTTCCAATCAGTCGTTCTACCACAGTTCCTGGTGCTACTTGCAGTACCACTGCTACATTCTGAAGAGTATTTCTCCCACAGTATTTTGACATGATTGTTTTAGCATCAGACAGTGGTACTATAGTTATGTTGTGTGGTCATGGCTATATCGTGCGTCACCTTGTCCTCACTCAGACCATGGAGCTGCAGCCTCCCAAGTCCATACACGATGCCTACGTGCTGCTGAACTTGGGAGACTCTGTTACCACCGACCACATTTCTCCTGCAGGGAACATCGCCAGGAACAGTCCTGCAGCACGCTACCTGACCAGCAGAGGGTGAGTGATTTCCCTGCTCTCTGCTGTTATGGTAGAAGATCCAAAAATAATAACCGTTATTTATAACCCACTGGACAGGAAAAGTCATTTTCCTTTATCTCCTGCCTGACATCACAGTTACATTGTGGTGTTTCAAGTGAAGCAGGAAAAATAACAACACACATTCATGAATCTAACTAATCACCTGTACTCTGATAACAACTGTAAAATCTTTCCACTTGTTTTGACAGTTTGACTCCTCGTGACTACAACTCTTACGGCTCTCGACGAGGTAACGACGCCATAATGGCGAGGGGGACATTTGCCAACATCCGCCTCTTTAACAAGTTCCTAAACAAGCAAGCACCACAAACCATTCACCTGCCAACTGGAGAAATGGTCAGATTTCACAAGCGTTCTGTCATTTGGTTGTCAGTTGCGAACATTTGAGAAGCTGAAACACGAGAATAATTGCCATTTTTTCTGGATAATCAATAGTTACTTGTTAAATGTTGAAAACTAATCATTGAAAAACTCATTGATTCATCAGCAAAAACACTGATTCTGTGACACTGTGATGAATAAAATATCAATAATAATAATAATAATTATTATTATTATTACACAGTGGGTATTTCTCACATGGTCAGACATGACTTACAGACTCCTCCTGCACATTCTGCTCTTTTTATCCAGCTGGATGTGTTTGACGCTGCAGAGAAGTACCAGCAGTCCAGTGTCCCTCTGCTAGTTCTGGCAGGGAAGGAGTACGGCTCAGGGAGCTCCAGAGACTGGGCAGCAAAAGGACCTTTCCTACTGGTGAGGACCATTTACCTTCACTTTCCTCCTCACGAAAGAAAATACCCAACTGACTCTGGAATGTTAGCTGTGTTGAGCTAGTTTGGAATTAATTAGTTTTTTGACAAAAAGAAAACTCAGCTTATTAGCTTTTCCCAGAGCAGAACAACTGCAAAAGTTCCAAATGAGTGCCACAAGTCCAGATTTGTCTGGAAATCCTGACCTTAGTGTTTCACAGGGTCAAAAATGACCTTTATGTTTAACATTTTTAAAGGGTATTAAGGCAGTTCTAGCAGAGAGCTACGAGCGAATCCATCGCAGTAACCTGGTTGGGATGGGAGTGATTCCTCTGGAGTATCTACCTGGAGACACTGCTGACAGTCTGGGGCTGACCGGCAAAGAGCGCTACACCATCATCATGCCCAAGCAGCTCACACCCAGGATGATCGTCGATGTTAAGGTAGGTTTGGCATAGTTTCCTGGACATTTTAAGTCTTCATTTAATGCAATACTTGACGTCGTCTCTGTGCTGCCCTAACAGCTCGACACAGGAAAAACATTCCAAGTACGAATGCGCTTCGACACGGACGTGGAGCTAGCATATTTCCACCACGGAGGCATCCTCAACTACATGATCCGCAAGATGTCTGCAAACTAAGTACAGCACAGAAAGAGAGAAGCAACTGTAAAGTCATGGTTAACAGAAGAATACCGTCCAGGAATCATCCAATCAGAAAGCACAACATACAGTGTATATTGTATATTAACATAAAGACCTATTTAGTGAAGATATGCAAGGCAGAGGAAAGCTTACTGAAAAACTACACTCCAGTAGTTTTGCTTCTACACGGTACAGCAGCATCACAGTAATGGATCATTCCGGTTTATTACAACTTGGCACTTTTAGCACAGCCTGTAAGCGTAGTTATGTTTCACTTGAGTTAGTGATGCCAGTGCTTGATGCCATAACTGTAACAACAGTTACAGTTTGAGTAATAAGTGACTTTAACACACAGTCACAGCATTAACTGTCTTTGCCAGATGTGTGGAACTAAATCCTGTTGTCATTACTCTCATCACATTCTAGCAGCTTCAGAAACTTGTAGGAGAAAACGGTAGCAACTAGTCACCTTTATTGCATTGATGTTTAATGTTCCCAGCAACTTCTGTAGCCTCATTTAGCCAGTTGTTAGCAACATCCTTTTTAAGACGTGTAAAGGCTGTGGGGTATTTACTGACAAATTTTATGTAGAATAAAATGTAATGGAAAAACCTTGTTCAAAAAACCCACTGACTTTGTAACAAAGGAACCAGAAGTGCTAAATGCTAACTTTCTAAGTTTTAGGACTCATTTCTATAGCATTCAATAGTTCATAGTAACTGTCTAACTGTGCATATAATTTGTGAACACATTCCTGTTGTCATTATTCCACTGATTTACAGGTGGCAGTAAACATATGTAACAAGATTTTTCAGAGGAAAGACATTTGTTAGTGCTCAAGCCATGAGAAACAGTTCTAAGAAGTTGTAATAAACCAGAATTTGCCCCTAAAAACAAGCTTCATGTTTAGATTTAAAGAATGAACTTTAGGTAGATCACAAATTCTTCTAAAGCTTAAAAGAAGAATCAGCTATGACTTAGAGTGAGAGTAGAATATTACTGTGATTACTCTTCCAGCTGAAAACAATGGGGAAATACTGTATAACACTAATGGTTATTTTGCTGTTTTTACCACCCCTACCCCTGTGGTGGTCTCTCTTCAGGTTGTGATTTTCCTATCTTTCCATTCTTTATCTTGCTGTATTAGATTTTATTTTTTGATAGAGAACATCCCTGTGTGGTGTTCAAACATTCCTAACGTCATCGTCTAGTGTCGATGTAATGTTATCATTTGCCTTAATAACATGTCCAATCATCAAATATGTCTATATCCTAAAACACTTGTCATTTTGATGATGAAGACTCACAAAGCCGTGCTTTTGTTGGACTGTTCTACATTCTTTACTATCTGGATCCATTAAGCTACAGAATACTGATAAACAGAATAAAAAGATTTTTTGCAGTTATGTTCTTGTCATTCATTTCTGTTTGTATTTATTTGTAAAAGGGACCAACCCTGTCAGCTTGAAGCTCGTTTTCATCTATGGTTACAGGGCTGTATTGGAATGCTTTTCTTTCTTTTTTTTATAAATACACTGGAGAACATGAGTCTTAAAATAGTCCTCTAAAAGCAATTTAGTGCCATAAATAGCCTGGAGGCTGATTGTACACCGCACTCACTGATCCTGGATTTCAAAGAACTGTCAGACATTTGGAAAACAAAGAGTTTTTTCCTATGTACTGTACAGTTTTGTTTTTACAGAAATGTGAAGTGAGAGCTTTGTGTTTGTGGTGTATCATGTACTTTACTATTTTGAGTTGGGAATATTTTCTATGTAGTCCACCTCCTGCTTTTAGACACTAGAGGGTGCTACGAGCAGGTTTCATGTGCCAGTACTGTACATTAATGTATAGTACTGGGGAATCTACTGTGATGCTGACACTCATGCTAAATACAGTGTACGACGAAAAAAGGGAGTGAATAGTTGTAATCTACAGCTTGAACACAGAGATGACACCATACATTGGTGTGGAATTGAACTGAATCCATCTGAGGCAAACAACTGATTGGACTCAAAAGAAAAGAACACATCTGTTAGAAGTCTCACAATTTACACAGCATGTTAGATCAAAAACCGAGCCATGGAGTCCAAGGAACTCTGAGTAGATATCAAAGAAGTTTGAAACCACTAGGACTCTTTCTAGAGTAACCAGACAGTAAGGACTTTGCTGAGGGTTGACCCAACTGTCACGGTAACAGAGCTTTGGAAGTCCTCTGCACAGATGAGAAAACGTTCTCAGCAGCAGGGACATTGTCCAGAATTGAGAGAAGGATGAATGCACCCACATAGTGAGAGGTGCTTGATGAAAACCTGTTCCAGAGTTCATCAGCCTGGGGTGATGGTTCAGTTTGTAGCACGACAAAGTCCTGAAGCAAACAGCCAAGACAGCTCTGAAGCGTCTTCAGGACACAAGTCTCTGGCTGTTGTTTGAGTGGTCCAGCTAAAAACCCAGACTTAAGCCCCATAGAACATCTGTGGAGAGATATGAAGATGGCGCTTCACAGACATTTCCCATCCAATCTTATGGATCTGCTGGAAAAAATGGGATAAACTGGTTAAATCCAGGGGCATCCCTGAAGCTGCACTATTTCCAACACAAAGTGAAATATTTAAATGTAAAACGAGTAATTTAATGAAGATTTATCTTCCACGGTCCATTCCAGACTCAGCTGATCTCCAATTCCAGTAGCACTACATGATGAGGATCTTCTCTCTGTGGTTCATGTTTCACCAGTCGTTTGTTTGTGACCCAGGACGTCACGAGTAAAAAGAGACAGAGGGATGGAAAAAACCATTGTGGGGGAGGAGTGAACATAAAAAGCCAGCTGCACGTGCTGCTCGCGCACATGACCCTGCCAAGGTCCAGTACACCTTACAGCAATGGCACATACTCACATGTACTAAGAGCTGAAGGAGCGCTGGGCTGTCAAATCAGCACCTGGACTGAAACTCATTTGAAAAAAAATTTGGATTATTCAAATCTTGGAAAATGACTGACTTGAATTCATTTAACTCTTACAAGTCCAAGTCTGAAGGTCTACAGCCACAATAGCAGCTCCGAGAGGTGCTGGTCATTACACACAGTGGGCTGAGCTGAGACTTGGTCAGTCAGGTTCACTGTGAACTTTGGTTACTTGGTCAACATTTCGTGTAAAACCACCATGAGAAAATCTATATCAGCCTCATGTCTGTGCATTAAAGGCAGTTACATAGTTAGACTAGCTCAGCATAAAGACTCAAATCTGAGGAAAAGTCAAAAATACACATACAAACACATTAATGTGATCATGTTATCATATTAACATTAGACATCCATAGTTCACATGCTACTTTGTAGCATAGTGTTGAAAATGTTAAAGAATGTTGGAATATTAACATTTTTCTTCCATAATAATAAATTGAGTTTTGTCTGAAATTATGTCACACTTTGTTAGTTCATTTATATATTCATATGACTCTTTGTTTAATAATAATATATTTATTCAATACTGACCACTCTGGGGCTCCATATTTAGCATGTTATTGTACAATGCTATCATGATATGTTAGCATTACTCTCAAAGTGCAGGTGAGGCTGACAATAATCTTGTGCATCCTGTTGGTGGTACTTTTTTGGTTGAGTGCAAATCATTTAGGATTAGATTAGGATCCTTAAATTCTTCCAGATTCATGCTCTAGTGATGTTGAATAACTGCAACAAATTTAGTGGAAATCGAATTATTGATATTGTCTTTGGATCAAATTGTTGGACCAAATACAGTAATGAACAAACATCATCAGTGCTGCTTGTGTAGCTAAAAGAGACAACAAAATCTCTTTTTAACTATAATGTTGAGGCACATCTTGACAAAACACAACACATAATAATAATAATAATAATAATAATAATAATAATAATAATAATAATAATAATAATAACAGTTCTGTGTATAATTTATTCAATAAGACTCAAATCATCTCCATTATTAGTGATATTTTATACAGTTAACATGATGGAGGAGAGTTTCACTGTTTCAGCATTAACAGACACTGAGTACTACTCTATAATTAACCTCCACCTCTGGTAATTCTGAATTTAAACACACATGTAAATAATCACAATGTCATTCTTCAGCCACCCCTGAGTACTTCACTAGTTAGGATACAGTAGTCTGGAAGTCTAACATTCACAAACTGAATGCTGCATAAACACATGCACGCTGCTTAAACACAGTCTAGAGAGGGCAAAGGAGGTGAAATCCGTTTCAGCCATGCTTCTTCTTGGGACACAAATGCTCTGTTGAGGTAGAAGCATCGCTTCAACTCCGGTTACATCTGATGAACTGATGTGATTATTCATTAGAAAGCACTACCTGAACCTGAAATGTGTTGAAAATCATACAGTACTGCTGGGTTGACCCTCAGAGGAACATTTCAAGGAGCTCTGAAGAAGCTTTAAAGTGCACCATAACAGCATGATTATCACAACCAGTCAATATGGTCCTTGTGTACTCATTCCAGTGTCATATATAATAAATGACTCAGCATCCAGCTCATCATCATTTTCTCTTGTGCAAGTGAGAACATTGAGACACAAGTACAGATAGGGTTAAAACTAACAGCAATCATAATAAAATTTCTGAAATTAGACAGTGACAAATAACATGTAAATGTGACATATGATTAAGAGCTTTAAAATATAACTCCCTCTGTGAAAGACACAATCACCAAGAACATGACAGAAAAAACATGAGAACACACATTCTCTTCTAAAAGTCTGTCTGGAAACTGACAGTAATGGTCCATTTTCAGTGTGCAAATCAACTCAAACCTAAGGAATCGTTTTTATAATGCCCGGCTGAAGTGCTGATTACTCCTCCTTCATGAGGGAGGACATGCTGACACTGTAGATTTTTTTTTTGTGTTGAAAACAGAAAGTGCTGAGTTTAATCAAGGTTAATGAACCTGCAGCTAAATGTGACACAGCAGAAGTGAAACTTTCAAAAACCAGCAGCTAGTATAACTAAACAAAATGAATCTCTGAATGCTGTGGACCCATCATTGACATCAGCGCAGATATTAGTCAAAGCTAGAGTTCTAAAAGGCTAGATTTTTGTTCTCTTTTATGCGTTACTGACAGTTAACTTACCAGGCTAACATGACACATTCACTGCAACAACTGTTCCTCTGTCCTTCGTCTCTCCTGGACATTGCATATCTACTTAAAACACATGACAAACATTGACACAGATAATTATAGTCAGCGAGAGCAAAAGATCATTTCCCAGTGTAACTGGATTTAAAACAATGAAACCCGAACCTGGTCCAAGTCTGAGATTTTACATAACAAAACGGTATATGTCATTTGCGGTGGACTGCAGAATTCTAAATTCTCTAAATACATAATTGTTAGCAAGTGTTAAACCTTGCTTCATGCAATCAAAAGTTGAATAAATAAATATGTATATGCTTTAAGGTTAACACTTAACTGACATGGTGATCTATAGCCCCAGTTTGTGCATGTATTATAACCGTATTTCAGTCTAAGCATTTGTTCTTCTGAAATGATCCATACTCAGTGATCTTTGAAACGCCAGTAGGTCATTAAATAGCACTTCAAGAACAACATTTTAACCATTTTTTTTGGGTTGTGTCTCTGCTTTGTATCCTGCTAGCAAAAAATTATACGCTTGTTTTGTGCGACACATGAACCAAAAAAAAAAATTAAATGGAAATCTAATAAACGTAACACTGATTTAGATAAATATAATTTGTAGAACAAATTGCATGTGGAAACCTCTGTACAAATTTGGGAAGGCCGTATTGACTATCATCTTTCTTTGGATCCATAAATAAAGTCTTTTTATGGCGCGGTTAACTCCATATGCTTCGTTAAACTACATAGCCCTAAGTGTCTCGCCAGATTATATTTTATATTTTTTTATCTTATAATGTTAAAAACACTGTGTCTTCTGGGAGAGATTTCTGGGAAGTCACTGAAGATTGTAGAATGATCTTTTTCCACTTTTTTAAAGATACGGTAGCCCGATTTTTTTTCTTCAGAAAAACAGATTAGCTCTGTGACTCAAATGCAATGATAATACTTAACCTGATCTATTTTTCCAGTGCAAATCTATCCAGGAAGTTCCTGATGATGTAGTATAACTACAATATTGCCATTATTTCAACTTTCACTTTTGCAAACTATGGCTTTCGCTCTGAAAGGTTGCCTTAAAACAGAGAGGAGCTGCGCTATCTTTTCTTTTGTTCTTTGTTTTTACAAAAATCCACTATGCTTTTCAAACTGATTGGGGAAAAAACAGACTTACATCACATTCAATCTGAACTACAGCACTTGTGAACATAATCTATGGGAAACTAGTCATCAGTGTCATGAAAACCATAAAAAAGCTTCTGATTAATACATTTCACATCTAAATAACCCAAGTATTTCAACAAAACATGTAAGCAGGACATCATTATATACTATACAAATGTTACACATCCTTTAAGGTTTGAAAGCGAGCATGGCTTCTTAATATCAGGGCGAGGTTGACCGGCCCCCTCAAAGTGCTTTACTGTAAGACTGATATGAGCTCTCAGCTATTTCTGTTATGTCGGCAAGGCCACCACACTTCCTCCTGCTAGGATCACTTAGAAAGAGAGAGGAAATGAGACTGCGTGTGAGTGTTTGTGTAAGTTTTAGAGAAGATATGGTTAACAAAGGTCAGAAAAAAAGAAGTGTGAAACAAACAGTTCAACTGAAGCCACAGAAGAAACTTTTCGAAAGATACCATTTAAGGTCAGAGGAAGGGGAAATGCAACAGGAGGAAGGACTTGACAGCATCAACTCATCACTGACTTCTGTAAATGGCCATTCTGACCTTTTAGCTAAATTACCCAAACATGTTCTCGTGGGTACCAGCACATTTCCTCTGTCCTCAAGTATACAGCCCCTAGAGGTAGTTATTATCCACACTGCTCAGACAACCTGCTGGAACATGCTGGAGCAGCTTGGGGGAAAGAACTGTCAAGGTCTTTCGGTATCCATTCAACCAGACAGCAACCCTGTGGTGAGCTTAGAATTTAATCCTTTCATCTCCCGTTGTCCTCAATTTCCCTCATGAAAGCTTGAAAAAAATGCTCCCAAAAGGGGTAGGAACATATGTGGGACCATATTGAGACCAAATATTGTTTTTACTTGTGCGCTTCTCTTTGTGATATGGCTCTGTATGCATGTGCAAAACTCCATCTCAGTCAAGTCCCTAAAAAGTGATGCCTGTCAGTGACACTTCAGGTATTTCTTCGAGTGTTCCTTTGCTAGCTGGTCAATCTGAGATCCATAGACGCAGCTGGCACACCAGGAGAACCACACGATGATGGAGACGATGGTAGTCTGGAGGAGGAGCATCACTCCGTAGGTAGACGCTATGGTAGGTCCAGGTAGGCGGGATAGGGTGGCAGGGGGCAGCAGCAGAGTCGAGCTAAGCAGGATGGCCCTCACCTCAGTCTTTATCATGTGAAGTTCATCAAGGATGGACAAAAATGTGCAGCAGTGGAACCACTGGTGACTATGCCCCCAGATGTCAAAGCGACCTGGGGCGAGCCGCTCAGGGAGCTTACTGATGTTGAAGACAGCTGAAACAAGGAGCCAGAAGCAGTGGCGATAGAAGAAGGTGGCCATGGCAGTGGAAGCAGCGAAAGAGGAAGAGGTGGTGGAATAAGGCGATCTGGTGATGAGGCGGTAGAAGACTGGTGTGGAAGAGATGAGGAACGGCAGGAGGAAAACGAGGGTTCGGATGATGTATCGATGTTGCCTCCACTTCTGGCGAGTATTGCAGCAAGATAAGACACAAATGATTGCTACAACACATGCACTCGGGATATAGAAGGTCTCAAAGAATATGCTGAACTCTGGGATTGCACAGGAAGACGCAGGAGCCGCCGCAGGTTCATGTTTCAAGTCCATAAGGGAACCATTGTGTTCTCCTGTCTCCGCTATCCCTGCCCGAGGGTGGATGTAGTAGTAGTATGCCAACGATGAGCCAACCGTGTAGGCACTGATAGTGCCATAATCCACAAAGAAGCAGACTTCTCTTACCACCAGAGACATTGAATTGAGCAGGTGGGCCATGCTGCTAGCCATTAGTAGACAGAACACCCCAATAAAGTAGGTCCACAATGGATAGAAGAATGGGGCATTACTATGTGGTGCACCTTCCCAACCAAAAACTTCCACAAAGTAGTATAAAAAGATGAAAACTGGGAGAAAGTGCGTCCAGAAATTGCCTGTTTCGTTGGTAGGCCTGAAGGCTGAGAGTAAGCAATCCCTTAGGGTATAGTTTGGGAAGCGGTAGCCTGTCAGGATGAAGTTTTCTGTGACCCGAGGTGGCACATCTGTATGCCTCAGAAGAGGTAATGGCTGACCACAGTTCAGAAGCATAATGGAAAGCGTTTATGTTGCTGACAGCCAAAAATGTCTATTAGGATCAGATTTTTTTCAGCTTCCCTTTATATTGCTTGGCTGTTGACTTTATTGCTGATCACAGCATAATTAGTAACCACTAAGATACAATCAGTTGCTTACAAGTGGATAAGGCATGTAGAGGCTATAGATCTTTGATCCTGGTTCCACTGCGAGCCTCGTGAGCTGCAGGGTAATCCAAAGAGCAGAACCAGTGTATAGTCCAGCAGTATACTGAAAGACACAGGCTGGGAGAGTGTAGTACCCACACGCCACCTGCTTGGTTAATATTTCTTTTTGGTTTCCTCTTTGACCCCAGAGAGTTAGAGAAGCTGAGCAAAACATCCAGCAAGGCAGCATGCAAAGCTTATCATGTTTTTGGTCTTGGTCCCTTATTTTGCATAGAACATTATGTGTACAGATAATCTTGTTACTCATAGTTCTGCAGCAGCAAATATAATGAAGGTCACTTATTACTGTGGTACAAGGTTGAACAGCACGTCAGTTACTGTCTAACGTATCCTTACAGCAGAGATGTCCTGGAGATGCGTCCATTAAGCTCCGTGGTATGTAGGTCATACTGGCCGTGTGCGCTATATCAGACTACAGCAGGTTTCCATTGCTCAGGTTCTTCCTGCTCCTTCAGCCTGTATCCACGTCCCGACTATAAATTCATCCAGCTCCCATTCCGTTGCAATGCAGGGCTCTGCAGAGAAGATTTACTCCCCGCGGTCTGAGGGGGAGAACAACACTGTGTGTGCCGGTGTTCGGTCTTTTATTGCAAAGTCACGTTTAAAAACGTCACAATATAAGCAGGGATTCTAACACACCTGTCGCCAGTGGAACCTGGGACACTGCCGACAGTGTTGAGCGTTGTGAGGCTGAAGCCAGCCGGCATTTCGGCGAAACACTGAGAGACAGGAGACAGCTTGACAGGTACCTGCGTTAAGTTGCACGCGCGATAGTAGCAAGATTTCCGCTTGAGTGTTTCAAAATAAAACGCAGAGGTTGTGACATAACACTTTTTAAAGGTCACTGCTGGTTTCCAGTGAGCAATTAGCTTAGTAGCTGAGCAACTAATTGTGACACCCCAACATAGTAAGGCTCTGTAATAGCTGTCTTAATTATGGGTAAATATAGAATTTATTGTCATCATAAGTGCCTTTTCAGTGGAATTAAATGTGAAAGCACGTTGGACACAGGAGAGAGAGCATGATGAAGTGCTCCTCAAATGAAGAAGGTGCAATGCAGTGCTGTATGAGTTGCAGTTGTAAAGGAGTGTCACTTTGGGTGCCCCTAAGTGCAGAATTTCATTAAAAATAAAAAAAAATTAAGTGTCCTCTTGAAAATAAGATGTCATGACATCTGTGAAGATGAAATGACAACTGTCCATTCATTGAACAACTAATGAGTAAACTGACCATTACAGTAGAAATGAATGTATCCTAGGACCATTAGGAAAATAGCCTTAAAACAGCTTGTAGTAGTAGTAGCAGACATTATTCCATTCAACTGGAATGTTTTCTAAGTTGGCTTTATATGCAGGTATGTCCAAAACTGCACAAAATGATAAACAGCAGGCAATATATTTATTTTCAGAAAATGCATGTTTGTTCTCTGCTGATGGGGGTCAGTGAATTTTCAGGTGCCCTTCCTAATTTTTCGCCCCTGGCCCTCAGGCTGCCTGAGTTCACTACTGTACATACAACACCTATCCAAAGAATTGAATAGATGTGACTGACATGTCATTTTTATTTTGTCATTTTTAATAGGCCCATATTAAATTCAAATGTAATTTTCAAATGTTTTCATGAAAATGAAAACATTTTGAAATTTTGAAAGATTCTGAAGGAACTTAGCTCTGGTTTTTATTGGATGAAAACATGGTCTCATTCAGTTTTTCAGCCCAAAAACATTTATTAATAAACCCAAAACAACGTTGCTTTTTTTGTGATGTCACAAATGGAAATAATGTCACAAAGAATTTGACACACTGGCTCACAAAAAATTCAATGTTTAGGTGGACAAAAGTGATATTTCTGTAACAAGTAAACCAGTGAAACAGCCATGACATTATACTGAGCGCCTTCAAATTTACCTCCTTTTTTTGATTTTCATTTGATAGCTTTTCTTTGATGAGTTAAATTATAATCATTACTTTTATCTCAAGATAAATATTCTTTAATTAATGAATTGATTTTATTTACTTCATGGTAGTACGTCTACTATATGTTAGAATGCTGCAGTATACACAGTAGTGTAGTGTTTTTCTGCAATTTTGAAATATTACATTATAAATTATAATTATTAATTAAATAAAAATGTCTAAACACGCTTGGTAATACTGGGGTAATATTTATGGTCTGAATTTTGAATTTCAGGGAAAAAAAGTAAATGTTTTTGTTTGTTTTATTTTGAAGGCAAACTCACTTAGTTTCCGGCCTCGTTCTGCCTCTCTGCATCCCTTGCTGCGGTCCAGCGGAGCGCCGAACCAGCTCGCAGCTTTATTCAGTGTATCTATTTTTAATTTCGTGTATCTTGCGCCATGTATTTGACAGACGTGAGACAGGCCGAAGCAGAACAGATGAAAGCTGGAGAGAAAATCCGTGCTGTGCCGTGCCGTGCTAACGGTGTTCCCGTTATCTGCTTAAAATGCACAGTCCGTCCTGTTGAGTAATCCTGCTAGAGAACCACTGTGCCCCCCCTCACCCTCTCTGTGCATCTGAATTTCTTAATCTTTTACAATATGCCCCACCCTCTGCTGCTCTCACTGTAAAGAGTGGACAGGCCAACAGTGTTTACATGAGCATTTACATTATGTAACTATTTCATAGTCTATGTATGAGTTTATTATTATGAATTCAAATAATAGCAATGACAACTGTTAATTCTTTAAGTCAATACTTATTAAGAATTGCAGTATACTGTACTTTATATGGCTTTGTATGTATTTATACTGTCTAGAATATTATATTATTGTATGTAATACAGTGTGTTGCCTCTATAAATAGAATAGAAATAGAACATTACATACAGAGGAAACAAACTGTTTCATCCAGTGTATCAGTCAGCCAGGCCCACAGACACATCCATTTTCCCACTCAGCCTCCAGCAGTGACTGTTGTGGCCAGATGTCAGGAAGTCTTTGAACCAGCTCCTTTGACAGGATGGGGTGGAGGAGGTGGGGTGGTGGAGTGGCCATTTTACAAATTCCCCTGAGGAATCAGGCCGGAAAAAAAGATACGCAGAAACGTCTCTGCAGACGTCTACGCAGAGAGTGGTGTCATGGGTAAATGTGAGCATGACGCGCACACGTCCCAAAGCTCAACAGTCTATGTCGAGCAAGCTGACTGGTTAAGACTGTTTAGTAAAAGGTAAAGACATTTAATATCATCATCCGTCCTGGCCTTGTCCATTTATATTTCTAAACGTAAACATCCCACTGCTCCAAGTGTGCTGAGGGCCACACAGGGCCACACTTCACTACACAGCAGACTGGGAGAAAGCTACAGTGCCTCTTTTAAATTAGTGACTGCCAGGCAGTAATGATTTAATGGATGTGCAGCCACACCTGTAGCTGGTTATAATGTTACAATAGACATAAATGTGTGGGTAGATCTACACTACACGCGCAGAGGAAGAGTCACATTTGACACTGGACACACTTAAAGTGAAACATTATATTCAGTAGTACATTGTTAGGGTCTTGGAATTTATAAAACATTATGATACTTTCTGAGACACCATTAGTGATAATATTCACTCAGTTGATGATATGATATGTTTTCTGGGAGCTTCTTTGGGACCCTGCTGTCTGTGCTCTTTTCAGCGTTGGTCTTATCTTCAGCACTTTGACCTACTAACACAATTGTGAAAAGCTCTTATTTTGAATTGCAAGAGCCCTGAGCTAGTCTACATGTGTCAGCAAGACAAAAACTTGCCACAGCTTCCACAAATATGCAGCAAGTCAGTCAGTTGACTAATCATGTTACTGCCTTTAAATACTTATATGCTCCGGCCATAAAAAGAGCAGTGAACCTGTTCTCATTTCTTTTTAAAATTTAATGACATTAGAACCTTTTCTTTTTCATCATTTTTCCCTTTTTGTGTCGGCGGCGCAGGCCAGCTACCTTTCGCTCCTTGAAGGTCAGGTGTGGTGACTCTAGGGGAGATTGTGTGTGATCAGCTCGGGCACCGGAGCTAATGACAGGTAGTGAGTGCTGGATGTTTGCTACCGGCTTGTACAGGAGGTGGAAGATGAAGCCGTTGGAATATCTGGGAGGCAGAGGCAGAGGCAGAAAAAAGAAGCAGGATGGAGTTAAATAATTAAAGTGTAACAGAACAGGGAAACACCAATGATGAATAGAGAATCTGTCAAAACACTTCCTAAGTGAGAACAATGAAGGGCTGATGACTGCAGCTTTGTCAGAACACGTCCAAGTTCACAGGAACTGTTCCTGCTGATGAGTCAGAGTTTCTAAGCTGGCAGACAGTTCTGCAGGGTTCTGATTCACTTTAAACTAAATAAACACTAAATAAAAAATACAACTCTCCATGTCTTTCTTATTAGCACTGCTGGCATTGGAATGAAGACCACTGAATGTGATCACTGAAGGTAAACTCCAGGAAAATCAAAAGCAATTTGAAATTTGAAGCATGTTGTAGGTTGTCTGTTTGTCCCATTCCTGTGAACACAATATCTCAAACACGCTTTCCGGGAATTTCTTCAAAACTGGCATAAATGTGCCATTGGACGAATCAACTGATTGGATTTTGGTGGTCGAAGCATAAATGTCAGGGTCATTGTGACCTCATGTCAGTCCCACTCTTGAGAACTCAATATCTCAGGACCACCTTAAGGGGATTTCTAACAAATGCATCAGTCCATACTGACACCTCTGAATTCTTAGGCAGTGGACTGAAGAGATTTATGCCTAATTTTCATCATAATGTTTTAAGAAAAAAATTTATTACATTTGTTATATTATGAATCATACAGTCTTACAGTGATGATTGTTGCTTCTTGTTAGTAAGTTGCTGCCCACCTCACAGATCTCCCTTCCCAGGTAAACAGTGGAGTTAGCAGCAGGGAATACCAAGTTCCAGTTATTTTAGTGTAAGGGAGAGGTTTCCTAGAGTGCATTTACATTAAAAACAACAGAGGCAGACATGGCAGCCACTAAGAGAGCATGTTGATTGCTCCTCTTATTAGCATACAGGGCTCAGGACTAGTTAGCATCATACACTGCATGATACTTATTTACCATTTCCACATTTGTAAGCTACAGTCCACAGATCATAAGTGTTTTAGGTGGATAGCAGCAGTCTGTGGTGTAGGCTACAGGCTAACAGGCTGATAGGATTGGAATGCTGCCACAAAGGAATTGTGTCTAGTTGCCCCAGATGCAAAACAGAGAACAGGGATGTTCCCAATTGCTCAACTTCTGGAAACCCTTTTAGTTCTAATCACATTACAGCTCAGTGCAGTATCTACTGCTACAAGACTTGGTGGTGCAGTACTAAACAACACCACAGTACCTAATTAGAATTTTTGGTGCACCACTAGGTGCAACATAGACATTCACACGGCTATCATAACACACAACAATAGTGAGGCACAGCAAAAGTTGTTTTTCTGCAAGAACACGAATACGGCTTTAGTCTTAAAAAGAGTTTTCACCATATAAATATTTTTATTTAAAATATTGGTTTGTTTTTGGTAGCATTTTGATTCAAACCAGTATCAAATCCACTTCTCAGGTCTGAATAGTCTTGGACCACTTATTGATTCTAATTATATTCAGATATCATAAAGCTGAAAATAACTAAACTTTATATATCTGCACTAAGGTTTTGTTGGCAACAAATGTTCTTGTTCAAAACCTGCAGCTGTAACGTACAAATTAAGTGAAAACCATGAGCTCATCATGAGCTACTTGCTCCAAACACTGCAGGTCTCAATGCACCTTAAAGCTACAATATGTAATTTAAACTAGTGGTAGCATGAGACTCTGCTCCCTCTCCCTGCTCTTTGATGCTCTTTAACCATCTGCTATGCTATGACCCTGAAAGTGGTGTAAAGTATTCAAACCTGCTCACCGTGGCAGCTTATTGTCTCCTCCGTTAATGCGCAGAGGGCAGTGGAATGGGTTAATGGTTGGGTGGGAGACAGCGCCTCCTGTGGCCTTGTTCATCACCTGGTGACTGCTCTCACACCTGAGCTCACTAATCTCACAGAAGAAGGCTGGAACCCTCAGAGCCTGAGAGGAACACAGGGAAGGAGGCAGTCAGTCAGAGTTACAACTGTGTGTGTTCTGGTCACTTTATTAAGCCTCTATCAAGCTGAAAGTAAGCAGAACAGTGCTGATGCAGATAAACTGATAGTTAAAACAGAGATTCAGAGTAGGTTTAATTACATTTTAATGACATCCTCAAAGAAATTTTGTGTCAGGGGCACACAGGGGACTCTGACCGCCACTGCTGATAATACATGGGCCAAGCCCTTCTGGCAGATGGTCCAGCAGAGGATCTGACAAAAGCACATGGGTTCTGCAGATGTTTGTGTAGACGTGCAATTGTTACATCAAGGTACATATCTATCATATGACTTCATTCACCTTTTGGAACCAACCATTTAGTGGGGGACTGAATATGTTTAATTTATTAACTGGATCTTAAAGTTCAAAGCATTGAATAGAGTTGCTAGTGCTGCCACCCCACAGCTAGGAGGTCATTTATTCAAACCCAGGCTGCTGGGGGTGTTTCTGTGCAGAGTTTGCATGTTCTCCTTAAGTTACTTCCCTCCCACTGTCAAAAGACGTGCATTTAGGTTAATTAGTGACTCTAAATTGCCCATAGGTGTGAATGGCTGTCTGCTTTTATACACTGTATGCCAGCACTAAGATAAACCTGTCCAGGGTGTACCCCACCTTTCACCCAATGACCGCTGGGATCAGCTCCAGCAATCCTGCGACCTTTAACAGCTTTAGCAGTTTAGATAATGGATGAATTGTTACGGTTGTCTAATCATTTATCATACTTAGATAGCCATTGCTAATAAAAAGATACGGTCTAAATACAGGTAGAGTTAATATGACACTACTACTACTACTACTACTACAAGTTTGTTTTGCTACTACTTCTGAGTGAAGTAGAGAGTAAATTAGTGTCTGAAGCTTTGATGAAACTGAAGACGTTGCCACACTGGTATCACCGTAATTAATAAGCAAGTTGGTTCCTTCCATGTGTAAACATGATAAGATATTATGATTGAGAGGCTGTACTTTGCTGGTGATCTGGTTTTTACACTTGGTATTTTATGTAGTACACGACGTAATGAGCAAGACTCTTTCTCTGAGTCTTTCCTATTATGTCATGGAAAAAATTAAAATCCAAGCTGACAGAAACTAGTACGATCTGTATCCAGACACATAATTCACTAATAATTCACATCCTTCACTACTGCTTGTATGCCATTTGAGTGCAATCAGATGTTTCAGCAGTTGTAGACTGGTGGTAAAAGAATGTGGTCACTGGAGAGGAAGTACATGTATTTGTTACCTGAAGTTTGGGAAGAGTGCTGAACCAAGAGTCATTAAGCAGGAAAGCAGGCTTGAAACCTGTGAAACACACACACACACACACACTGTGTGGATAATACAATTCTGGTTGTTGAAAGAAAGGAGGCTTTGGCTTCCTTCCCACCATTCAACAGCTAACAATACACTTCACACACACACACACACACACACACACACTAACACAACACAAAACAAGACTCTAGTAAACATTATGTTCTTTAAAAGATGCCACAAACACCAGACTCACCTATGACCAGGTCAGGCTCAGGCTCCTGCAGTTTGTGGTAGATGCTGCGATACACTCTGACTGTGATGCTGCTCTTGTTGGCTTTTTGATGTGGCATCTGGTTGAGGTCAGTGACAGTCACTCTGCCATTCTGACAGAACAGTCTGATTAGATCACTGGGAAGCACTGGCTGGCTCTGACAGGCTTAAGATACCTTAAAGCTTCTATGTGACCATGTGATCATATTGTCATCTACTCATAGCAGTAAGGATCTGCATTCATCTCTGTAAAATAATGTTTTTGCTGTATCCTATAGACGTTTGGGTTTGACATCAAAATATAGATATGAGACAAAAGTTCACAGATGAGCTTGTATGGTTTGGATCATGAGCAGATCCTTTCTTTCGCCACACTTTGGCCTTTCGTTCACTTTGGTAGAGATGAATGCTGATCTCATCAGTCCACAAAACTTTTAGTGGCTCATTTCTGCACTTTTTTTTTGCAAATTGCAACCTGGTCTCTGTTTCTGGTTTCTGCTGATTACAAGTTGCATCTTGTGGTACGCCTGCTCTGTGGAGGTTGTTAGTGATGTCACTCCCACAATGCTTCTGTCATGAGCTGTTGTTTTCCTTGGCTAACCTGTTCCGTGTACTTTGCACAGTACTCCAGTGGTTCCCTTCTTTTTCAAGACATTCATATTTGTTGTATTGTCTGTATTGTCTGTTGTATTGTATGTTTGTACAATGCATTTGCCCCTTCTCAGATTCAAAAGAACTTGTTTTCCCCCCATACACAGTTCTCTGGTTTTTAATTTGATTTATCCTTTTTAACAACAAATGGAGTCTTCACAGTTAAACCCAAGGCTAAAACCAAGAGTAGTCATTTATTAATTTATTTATTGTTGAACAATCAATCTCACAGCACTTTTGCTCTCTTAAAATGTATGTAGATGTAAGTGACATCACATAAAACCTGTTACTGTGAACGTCTGTCTCATTTTCATCTTTTGATCTTAGACCCAAATGTCTTCAGTGTACAGCAAACAAATATGAATTAAGTTTATCATTGCAATTACACTTAGAGGGAACTGTAGCATTTGATTACTGATCTCTGAGAGACAATCTTTTTAATCAAGAAATAAAAAATACATATATATGGCATGAAATCATGTTGTAAGAAAGTAAGAGTATCAGTGCCATGGATAAATAACATCCCTGATCTCACTATTTCAAATCTTCTTCTGTGAGAGTACCACAAAAGCTGCTAGCAGTTCATGCTAACGGAGCCCAGTTGTGAACACTGGTCTGACAACCTGTCAGAGCACTGAGCTCTTAGCCTACTCCTTATCTTACTTCTCAAGGACACCATATGATGGTCTACTCCTTATTTATCATCATATCATACAGAGAAAGAAGTCAAAGTTAAATATGTCATTTGCCCTTGAATGAACTTTTGCACTTAACTATACATGCTGTAAGTAAGTACTGTAGTTTACAAGTGCGCTCACTGGTTATTTTTTATTAAAGTAACAATAAGGCTAAGGAAGACAGGGGGGCACCAAGTAACATTTCTATGTAGTCAAGGAGAAGATTAAGGAAATTTAACGCCTGTGCACCAATAATGAAGAGATCTGGTATGATGCCCGATGTAGCAGTCAGTTCATTTCCACCTGTGGTTTCTGAACAGTTAATGACATGAAGGACCCAGATCCTGTCTTTGTACAATATAACGGTCTTGTTGCTACATACTGTAAGTAAATAACGAGCTCACTGTACAAGTAGTGATATAAGCAAATATATGCATATTGTATCATATTATACATATTTATAATATGTTTGTTGTTGGTCAGTGGCATCTGTTGTCTCTTTTAGTGCATAACACCCACCGTTTTCTGTATGAGGAGCTGCATTTTGTCACACCAAGAGGGAAGGTGTCCACAGATAAACACCAGCTCAAAGGTCACATGAGGCAGTAGCACTGATAGTTCCTGTTGGAAAAGAAAGACAAGAGGCTCTGACTGATTCCAGTTAAACAGGATGCAGAGTCTGTCGCAGCTTCTGCAAATCACCACGGACAGACTGTAGAAAATTCAGGGTAAGAAAAGCCAGTGATATTTAGCCCTGAATAACTACTTGAGCAAGTTGTTACAGCTTGGTTTGCATTCTGATCATTTCATCAACACATGGAGCCACAGTAGTTAACTGAAAACTCACCCAGAATGTTACCAGAGTGTGGAACTCCTTGTAGGACTCAAGGATGTGAATCCTCAGTGACCGCTTCCTCAGGAGGTGCAGCTCTGGAACTTAGAAAGGAGACACACATACATGTGAATACACATAGATACAGTACAGTATTAGTCATTTACAGTGTACAGCAGTGTAGCTCAGTGATGTGTTTTTAATGGTTCTTGAACAACAGCTGAGCTCTACAGCACAGATGAATAATCACGTTCTGGATTTACAGGCATCACATTGAAGAGACACAGTTCACTGTTTTGAAAATAATACAAATGTAGAAAACATTCAGTCTTATCCTTTAATCCCAGATGGACTTTCCTTCTCTTTAATTGAAACCTTTATGTGCAACAAATAAAACGCTTACAGTGCTTTGGGACCAGTGAAGTGAGGATATAGTAGATGGAGAGAGGAGAACTGAGCAGAGGGGCCACTACAGAGGACAGACTGAGACCTCTCCATTCATAGTACTGATGCCATGACACTGAGGGGAAGACATTAGCAGAAATTCACTGTACTATTAATGATACAGTTATATACCAACTCAGGCTCTCAAGCACAGATTAGACAGGAATTAACATCCATCCTGGGTCACTGTGGTATTCAGTTCAGCTCTACTGTACTCACCCAGTGGCTTCTTGAAGCGAGGAGGGTTGTGGGGGTCTGGGCCAAACATCAACACTTGTGCTTCCTGTTCCAGAGCCTCATAGGCTTTGCTGTGACCTGGACACACACATGGGTATTTAGGTTTTTTATATTGGGTTATATACAAATTAACAAACAGCCAAATAAATGTATGGTTAGGTAAGAAAGGTAAACACATGCACATTTTCAGTTAGTAATAAGCTATAACAACCTTTCAGCCAGATGCAGTATGCGTCCACAGGGATGATCTGAGGCTGGGGAGAGTGCACCAGTAGGCTCCAGTGCACCCAGTAGCTGCTCACCAGTTTGTTTTTGCAAAGGAAGTCTTCCAAACTAAAGTCCTCTGATGTGACTTCTACAGAGAGGGAGAGAGAGAAATAAAATGAGAATGAGAGGTGAGGACAGAACTGTAAATTGTCTCCATGTTTGTTTATGAAGAAATTGAATGATTTGAAAAGTGATGAAGAAAAAGAAGCCATTTCAAATCATTCTGTTTGTTAAAAATATAAATTAATAGGGGGCGGATCAAGAGGGGGGACAGCTGCCCTGGCTATTGTAGGGTTTGCCTAAACGGTTTGAGCTAAATGATAATGTCAACAAATGTCCACAATGGCAAAGCTAACATTTGACAATGCTTATGTCTCATATGTCATCATAGTGCACTGACAGTAGCAATCCAATATGCTAAATGTTAGCATGCTAACACTAGGCTTTTTAACATGCTAAGATTGATTGATTGAACTTGATTTAACTGATCCTCAATTGACTTTCTATGATTTTGGCACAAACATATAATGAACAGTAATGAAACACACACATCTTCCTCTGTGCGTCTACCTGCTGCATAGCTGAATGGCAGGTCTGCCAGCTGGCCCTCATGGTCCATATAAGTGGCCACTTTGGCACACCAGCGCTCATGCTCACAGTCTGCTAGAGAACACTTGTCTGCACAATAAAAGACAGCCTTACACTGGGAGCTGTGGAGAGACACAGAAACGGGCATTTAAAAACATCGGTGTAGGGGTGCTGGGGGAGGGGGGTTCAGAAAGAACATCAAGTACCAAAGCAGGGAGTCAAGCACCAGCAGAGGAAGGAACTGAGAAAAGATAACAAATAGCGGTGAAAGGAGCATTGATATGAACGTGCATGTGGTAAGAAGTTGGCATGTGTCAACAAGAGGGAAACAATGCGTGGAACTAGCTAACATTTCACAATAAAAGAGATGTTTTGTCTCTGACTTGGCCACTGCAGTGTAACAACTGTGCTGCATGTAGTTACCCAAAATTAAACAGTTTGTCAAATGAGGTTCCTGAAACTACTGAACTCTATCACTCAGAACCACATTTACCATCAAGTCTAACATTAAGTTTATCTTTAACACACATGACAAAACACATTTTACTGTTAAACTGCAATTAATAAACCTCTGCTTCAATTTCTACCCAAACCAATAACATGTTTTTGCTGACATACAGGATTTGTGGGTAATGAGGTCCTTCCATTTAAAAAAAAAAAAATCAACAATTAACTTGTACTCTCATTCGTGTATTGAAATGCCATGTTGCCTATATTTGACAATGACATATATTTGCCATTTGGCTACTCACACACCAAAGTAGCCAGTTTATCCGCAGTGACAGCTGACAGCAGTTTGGTGAGAGTTAAGAAACTGTGCTCCACCACAGTAAGCACAAGCTTCAGGCAGTGCATGTTTACAATGCAGCCCAGCAGCCATATTAGAGTACATCCATAACTTGTTTCTGCAGGGAAAATGAAGTGAATACACTTGAACTGTGCTGTTAGTGGAAAACACCTCAGCCATCTGTTCATATGGTCTACACGAGGACAGTGTGTGGCTAACTCTGACCATAATGCTGATGATATGAAACTGGCTGAAAGTTTTTTTTATGTGTATTGTAGAACTGAAAGTGCTGCGTTATAGTGACTTAACTTTATCCAAACAACATATTAACATATCAGCTTTTAGAGGAGCACTCCATCACCTTTACTTATAATTTGAAACTAAATTTACTAAGGAAAGGTCTGCTAAGCCCATGTAATCTTTCCTGTGGTGCTGATATGTGGCTAAGTATGCTATGTAATTAAATTGCTTATTTCTTGTGTTTTAACTGTGTTTATTGTTGTTATTTCCTATGTTGTTGTTGTGTAGCTCACAGACAAAGCCTACAATAAAAGCACAATTCATACTTTCCATTTGCTCTTCACAATAGCAGTGTAATTGAAACGAATGTTACATACTTCAATGTATGAAACGAGTTTCTGGTTTACTTTTTCGGCAAATATGCAATTGGTGCATTAGCACTAACACAACTGTTTTGACAGCACACATTCATCTGTAGAGAATCCGTCCCGACCTTAACGTCAGGGAAAGTCAAGGATACCATAGTGATGACTGAGTTATGAATGGCATTGATCAGAGATTTGTAAGAACTATGACTATTCATGTGGAAAGCTCTATCTGATTGGTGGGTTGAACTGCAAACGGTAATAGTACATAGTCGTATATCTTTAACAGAAATGTGCTGCAGTGCACCTGATGGAATAGCTAATAGATAATCTAGCATTGACTAGAGTGACAGTGATCAGCTCTGGCAACTGTGTCGCAGCTTTAGATAAGCTTTAAATAACTTCTCCTTTCTTTTTCTCCTTTAGTTGCACTGTATCTTTCTTTAGAGAATTTCTTTCTAAATGCACAGTCTCACTTTACCATTTCTGTAGCTGACTGGGGAAGGAGCGTCTCTTACAGATGTTACAGTAATGTATTGGAGGCCAGCGCAGACTGAAGGCAGAAAGCCTTTCCTGATCAAGGAGCTCCAAGTCTCCGAGAGCCTGGATCCAAAGCTCTGCATCTAAGATTTTGTTTCTCTGTTGGAGCATGAGTTGTTGCAGCAGCCTGAAAACAAATAAGGAAAATATCAGTCAGATGTGGTGTGTTGTTATTACCTCTGACACTTTTTTCAGTTAGAATGAAGCCTACTTATTTAGGTTGGGTATTTGTTCATGCTTTTCCCAATGTTTGAATTTAGACCTTGAAATAAATTCTACAGAAATACAACAGTTAAGCAGTTAACTGACTAGTGATGGTTTTTTTTTTTTTTGGAGGTCTGAGAAGGTTGTGGTGAGGGGGGTGTCCCACTTCAGCACATCACTAACAAAGCTTCAACTCAAACTCAGACAAAATCAGAAAGCCAAACAACAACAAAAAAAACTACCAGAAAGAAAGAGAGTTCATTAAAGAATTATTAGCTTCCATATCAAAATGAGACTGCACCTCACTGCAGGTCAGAATATCCGGTACAAGTCTACTGCTGGTGCTTCTGTCCCACCTGTGCAGGATCTTGTCATTGACCTTGAGTCTGCGGAATTTGCGTGGCATCCCACCACCCATTGGGGCGTCCATGCACCTCTGCAGGAGGTCAACTATCTTGTAGAAAGTCTTTGTGGCTCCTGAGCGCTCCCCTTGAGCTAGCTCTTTAAAACAATTGCAGGACGACCACTGTTCATCCAGGGTGTCAAAACCAAGAGGAAGTCCAGATGCATCAGTTACCATCAGCATACTTTTTTCATCATAGTTCTCTGTAAAGAGACATCCGAAACCCAAAAGTAGATCATTGAGATAACTAATTTGCAACTCCAATGCATTCAGTACTTTGTTTGCACAAGTCTGTGCACATTGTGGATATGTAAATAATGTATTAAAATGTATAAGCATCTATAATAAACTATATTGGCATAATGTTACAGGAATCTCTTCTATTTGTCTCTGGATATGCTCACATATTTGAAAAGCCACTATGTTAATACAACATGGCCAGTTCTCACTGGCTCAGTGTCTAGTCCATCTGAGACATGAGATGATATTAATATCAAATATCAAAGCAGCAGGAAACTGTTTGCTAGCTTAATTAGCTCTGTCCAAACTAAATTGTGATTACTAACAACATGTTTCTCCTCCTACAGTATTTTTTTTATCTGTATACAAAACTAGGCTAGCTGTTTCCCCCACCTTCTAGCCTTTATGCTAAGCGAGGCTAACAATGTCCTGACCCACACATTAACACAGATATTAATACTGTAGTATTAGTTAACTATCAATTTTCTCCTCCTAACCTCAAAGGGAAACCTAATATGTACCTTTCTTAAAGTGTTGAATTCTTATCTACTGAACAAATGACAAACAAAACAAAATGTTTTAATGTTTCTAGCTCAGTTAGCTTCCAGTCTTTTTAATTAGTTTAAGTAATTGTAAAGCTGCTAGCTTTTGAGCTGTATTGTTTGCTAGCAATGTAGCTAGCTAACAACAAGATACGTGACTTGACTTTTAACTCCTAAAATTACATGTGTCAAGAAAACAATGACCACAATTACAACTAGCTTAATGCTACATAGTTAAACATTTATAGACATCTTATTCACAGGCCCACACCACCACATCCTGCACACTCACTCAGTTCAGACAGATGTATTCCTGCCCTCTTCAGCCTTGCCGCCACTGGAGCAGGGCCAGAACACTCCATTACATGTACAATCCAGTAGGGGGAGCTGTCCAGGGGGTATTTCCTGCAGGGGCTTCTTATCATCTCTCTCTGCTTTGACCTTGCAGCCATGAAGGAGTGGTACCACTGAGCCATCGTGTCCGCAAACTCCAGTAATGGGTCCCGGTTACCAGACACTAGTTCTTTCTGATCCATTTCTGTTGACTAGTGTGATTAAAAATAAAGATGCATCAAAATATAAGCTACACTTTACTTTATGTTGCTTTAAAAAGCTTCTCTTTATTGTTAGGATCCAGACCATGATTTACCTGATGTGATGAAATTGTCTGCTGAGCAGTAGTCGTGGCAGAGTTTCTTGCTATTATGAACAGCTACTGTAAAATTGTTATTTTATAAACGTTTTTGACAACAGTTCCACCTTGAGCATTCAGTCCGGTGTGTATGGGAGTTCTAGCAGTCATTCTTAAATTCATTCTCACCTTTAAAATTGTAGTTAAACTCAACAAACTCTAACTCAGTTTAAATGAAGGTGCTGCTTGATAAGAAAAGACTCCACTAAGGAGATCTTGACATATGAATGTCTTTGATTTTGATCTAAATCAAATCTTTATTATCCAGTATTGCTAGATGCTCATCCAATCATAGCATCTTGTTTTCACAGTCAGGTTTATGGTGAATCCTTTTTTGTGCTACCTTCATGTCACAGCATGTTCCTTGAACACATCACACAATGTCACTTTTAGTTTAAAGCTGTACAGCTAATTGTCTGCTAATTGCACCTTTGAATTCATTCAAGTTTTCATTAGAACAACTAGAAACACAAAAAGTGTCTTGGCTGCTATTCTCTCACTAAGATCATTCCTGATCAAGCTTCTTCAGACTATGGAAGGATCAACCTGGCATCCAGATGAAGCTGCCAGAGGCTGAACCAGGTCCTTGCTGGACTTCTACTGTTCTGTTCTTCTGTTTTTTTGATACTGTGTACATATTTCCTCTATTTTCTATTTGTGTTCCAATAAAGAGACTAACCCTAGCCCTTTAAGGCCAACACACACGTCAATTGACGCCACTAACACACACTGGCCGCGGCGCGAATTCTTTTTCCAATCATTAGTTGTGTAATATTTCCACTCTACAGAAGAGTGATAAGCTGATATTAAGGAAATGAAACCATGTATTTATATGCTTTTAGTACATTTTCCTAGCTATTA
>JAUMHL010000011.1:17222550-17255593 GCA_032362345.1 Sandelia bainsii
TAGGGTGCAGGCTAATTTTTCCCAGTCACGCAATTAGCATACTTAGCTTAGCATAGCTTAACTCTGTATAACTTAGCGGCCCTATGCTAACTCCATACAACTCACTTATCAACCTAAAGTCAACATATGCAAATCATTAAACACTAAATATTTTAAATGACTGTTTACTTAACCCTTTTTCTCCTTTAGGTCTTTTTTGTGCAGTAGTCCAAGAGGCTTGATTTTGAAATGCTACTCTAGCTGAACAAACTGACAGCTCTGGTGGGGGTGGCCAGGCAGGGTGGCCAATCAGATTTCAAGGGTAGCCAGTGCCACCCCTGTGGCCACGCCCCTGATACTAGGTACATACTGTACCTGATGCTTTAACACGTGCTGTACAGAATTAGGAAATACTAATTTAGTGCATATAGCCGTACTACTGAAATATACACTGTGGCAAACAGCCACACCCCAGTGGACCTGACGCAAAAGCAACACACAGATTGCACCAGCTTTCACCAGGAGTTTTTGATTTCTCAACAAATAAAAATTTATGCCATCAGTATAAATCTAAACATGTTATAGTCACTTAAAAAAATCTTTTCCACTGGTGAATAGTGAAGAATTCTTAGGCTATTGTTACCACAAATTAGGACTTACATAAAATGTCTTATTGGTGTAATATTTCCTATTCACTTACTGAAATAGCAGGAATTGTGAATTTTCTTTTAACAGCTGTCAGCTATGTAGTTTGATAGGTTACCTAGCTGCTGACGTAGGGGGATGAAGCTCTCTGGCTCGTCCCCTCTCTTCGTGGCTTGCTCTGGCTCTCCAGTGACCAGTTGGCCGTGGGCTGGCAGGTGGGTGTCATGGCTACTCAGATGGATGCTACACTCCAGACTAGGCCTCTTCTCATAGTGGAAGGACACCACATTGCCATCGACAGCATTGGAAAGGCCATAAAATTCAGAAACTTCCAGGGATTTGGGGCCAAGCTTTATGATGCTGCATTCAGGTTCCATAATATCCACATGGAGAGAAAACACCTCTATGTACGTCTCAGTCTCTGTAAACCTGGTCAAAACATATAAGATGACCACCTTGCCATGCTAGCAAGAACAGGAAAGAAAGAGAATACATGCATTTCCCATTTTAATGATATCCAGGTGTTGTACCTGTACAATCGCAGCTTGACAGTGTCCTCCTTTAACAATGGACAGCCATTATGGACATACTTCACCTCATCAGCCAGATAGTGACAGTCAAATACCTGAACAAAGAAAGGGAGAAATCTTAACCATCAAATATAATGAGTAGGCTATAGTACAACTACCTGGACTTTCCTTAGCTTCCTTTATACTTTGAATTTATTTTAAAGTAAATTCCTATTTTCCCAATATAATTGATACTAAATTAGTAAATGTATTAATATGAAGTATTTCTAACATAGCTTTCAAACAAGATTACATTGATTAACTAACTACTGAACTAACTGAACATGAATTCTTTACTTCATATATATTCTAAGCCAGGGTTGCATTAATGTCTTGGTGACTAGTAATGGGGCATGTTGGAAAGTATAAATCAGTAACTTAATTAACAATAAAATAAACTGAACAGTGTAAAAAAATACTTTGAATATTAAACACAAACTGCATTTGTGTGGGCATAAATATCTTGTAGGACCTTAGTGAAATCAGCTAAAATGGTTCAATATATTACATGGTTTGCTAGTTGTCAAACAGCGCTATGAAAGAGTCACACGCACCTTCAGACTATACAACTTGGTTTTACTGCACATGATAAATTGTCTGGAAGATAAGTGGGAAGAGGGTTTTTCCATTACCTGAGGCAAAAGTTTTCCCACTCGTTGAGTTATGGGCTCATTTAACACCACTTCCACCTTGCATGCGTCTTTCTGACGGGGAATATGGAACTGCAAGTCACCTTCATCAAGGTAGCCCGACTGACCCCATTTGACCTTTAAACCCTTATTGACCTTCACGAGCGAACTGTACGTCAAGCAGTTCGTTCCCAGCAGAAGCACTGTAAGCAAGGCCCAGGCCAGCGTTTGACCCTGTGTACCCATCACAAGTCCGTGTCCTACAGAGTTTTCAAGGGCTGGCTTCAAACAAAATCAGTCACGTTCAGAAGCACATTTTAGTGGGAGACTTCAGGAGAAGAAGTTACGTTTGATTGTTCCTGTGATGGTTCTGCTGCATATGGATATGAGCTTTCACCAGTTCACATGATGGGTCAGAAGCTAAAAAGAAACAAGAATGAGTCAGTCTGTGGCATTTTATATGTAGGAAACGATTTTCAAACCAATGCATTCTTCTTTTATTCTCATTTTACACAGCAAATTTTTTGGAAATGGGTTGTAGTATAATCTACATCCTGGAACTATTTAATGAAAGCTGGATGCACTTCATGCTACTTCAGTTGCAGTCATGTCAGAAATAAGTAGAGCAAAGTCCAACTGCATGCCAGAGCTGAGAGCACAGGTAGATCACATTTTAGCAGATACCAGTCTGTCCAGCATTGTGTCCCATTAAATGACTGAATGTCACTGATATTTACTCTGTGTAACAGTACAAGGCCTCCTGTTAAAGATGTGGATGACCCTGTGACTGAAGTGAATCCCCGTGGGGAGGCAGTAGATGGGAGGTGGGAGTGCTGGGAAAGGTCCTTATGTTAAGCTGCTTGGAGCACTCACAAGGTCCTTGGCCTGTTTGCAGTTGATCCCTTTCCTGTTTTGGCAGAGCTTCATGTTACAGTCACTATACAATATTCTATATGTTAACAAGACACATCCTATTTCCTGTCATGTTGGATAATGTGGATTTGGACCCTGAATAGACAGGTAGAGACCACTGACCACACCTTAAATTAACCTTAAGAGTTTTCCAAGCTCATGGTGTGACATTAGGTTGCCAGGTTTGGTACCATTATGCCTGTACAGAGATCAAAACCTAAGAGGATGAATTGTCCATGATGAAATAGTTCTAGCACTTACCTACACCTAAAACCAAAAAAGTTAAGCTTGATGCTGTACCACCTGCTTCCAGTATGCTAAGCTAGGCTAACTGTCTCCTGACTCCAGCTCTGTACACAGGCATTAAACTAGTGTCAGTCTTCTCATTGCACTCCCAGAAACTGCACATTTACAGTTTAAGACCACCATCTGCCTGTGTTTCACTAAATCAAAGTTACATACTGTATCTGTATCTGTTCAGAAGAAGCCAGTACCACAAAACAACACATAATTAGACAAAACTATCATGCCTACAAGCAGAAGCATGATTAAGCATCAACAAAAGCTTGGAGTAGAGTTGTTAACCACCTCCAGACGTGTTCCAGAGCTCTTAGTAACTTTGTGACTTGTTCTGTGCTCAGCCTGTCAGGAAATATGTTCATTATGAACAAACGTCGGCTTTCCCCCGAGGCGAAACACTCTCTTTCTAGTAATGATGTGATCTTTTCAGTGACCCCTGACTTTTAAAGAATCTCCCCGAACATACTGTAGGCCCGTCTCACTATGTGCAAGAGTTACAATAATTGTTAAGAGTAGTGAATGACGAATGAATAATATTCTTAAATGATCTTTAAACTATACTTTAATATAAGCAAAGGTTAAGGGGGCTGCATTCTTCCTTAACTTTGTAATCATAGCTTGTTGGCTGCTTTGCTCCTGACACCTAATTTCTTCTTTCTCCACGGGATCTGTAAAGTTACATCTTATCTCACCCCCAGATTCCACTGAGGATGTGTGCTGAAGCTGTTTTGTATTTGAACACAGGCTTCAGATGTCATCCTGCCACATTCCTTCAACATTTGTCCAGGACACCTACCACAGACCTCACACAGAAAGCACTTTGAGCAGCAAAGCACATTATTATCAGCCCCTGCATTGGAGAACATGTTATAGCCTGTCTCCTTGAACAATGACTGTGCTGGGGGGAGCTAGAAAGATCATGTTCAAGGAGCTGAGTGAAAAGACCTTATTTCAAATGATCACAAACTCCCTACATTCCATTAGGAATACATTGTCATTGTGAATAGTAGACGTAGACAATAGACATAGACACGAAATCAATTAAATCTAACCAAAAGTCCAGTGCACTGTGTTATTTAAAGGCTGTGTACTGCTTAAGCATGTCCTAAGAAAACTCTAATTATCTCTTGTAATTATGGTGATTTTTATGCTATGACTTCACTTGTAGGATTACATATTGTTATAGAAAAATCAGTAATACTTGCGCTAGTCCATCTGAAAACAGTGCTGTTATTGTGGTTTCACTTGACATCTATAACTTGTACTTTGAATGACCTTGTATGACTGTAAAATATGAGACAAAGTATAATTTGTGCTGTATAGATAAGATGAATAATTATATAAACCACATATTTACATGCAGTAAATATGTAAAAAGGTTCCAGCTGAGCCAGTTGATCTTTGCGGCCAATGGGGGGCAACATAACAAGCTGGCAGACGTTAACAGCTTACCTACACTATTTTGGCGAAAGTATGTGGACAGTGGACACCACAATATGTGGCGACTTTTTCTTTGTTTGGTATGTGGTCTGTTTATACACGGCCTGCTCGCACAAAGTCAGGTCCATAAAGAAATTGTTTTCTTATTTTGATGTGGAACAACATGACTGCCCTGCACATATTGACCTCAACAAACCTGAACCCCGTTCAACACCTTTTGGATGAACAGGAAAATACACTCCAACATAATCCATGTTTGTCTTCACTGATGAACGAAAACATGTCAATGCCTGTGGTTTTGGAATTAGATGCTCAGAGATCACATGTGCGTTTTTTGTTGAGGTTTCCATGTAGTTTTGCCTATAGGTGACTTTTTCCTACTAGTTTACATGAGCTCACGCTACTTCAGTTGCAGTCATGTCAGAAATGAGACGTGATGTAGAGTAAAGCAAAGCCCAACTGCATGCCAGAGCTGAGAGCACCGGTAGATCACATTTTAGCAGATACCAGTCTGTCCAGCATTGTGTCCCATTAAATGACTGAATGTCACTGATATTTACTCTCAGTGTAGCAGAACAAAAGCCTCAATAATCCTCCTGTTGAAGATGTGGATGACCTTGTGACTGAAGTGAATCCCTGTGGGGAGGCAGTAGATGGGAGGTGGGAGTGCTGGGAAAGGTCCTAATGTTAAGCTGCCTGGAGCACTCGGAGGGTCCTGGGCCTGTCTGTAGTTGATCTCTTTTCCTGTTTTGGCAGAGCTTCATGTCGCTCTACAACATAATGTCAACATGATACATCCAGGGACGTTCTCTATTTCCTGTTGTGCTGGATACTGTGGGTTTAGATCCTGAATACTCAACTACAGACCACCAATCACACCTTGAATTAATCTCACATGTCAAACACAAACTGTTTCCTCTCCATGACATGTCATCTCAGAGAACACTCAGCATGTGCTCAGTGTCAGAGCCAGCAGCTCTAATGAAAGACCACATTTAAGTACCTATAAGCTTGTGGTAGTACAACATGCACTCCCTAATCCAAGCCTAAGCAAAGCATCAGTGCTGGATGGTATGGTACCACTCTCTCCAGTTGGGCCACACACTCCTAAAGGGGTATTTCACAAATTGTTGTTGTTTTACAAATTGTTTAACTGTTATATATTTTTATATTATTTTTATACTTACTGTAACATTTTGCCTGCAAACGATGAGAGAATTAATCATTGCAGAAGCCCTTTAATGCTTTGCTATGAATGGACAGAGGTAGAAGTGGAATACTAGTGAGTTTTTCCAAATATGTCTTGTGTATTATATCTAACTTTTATTTGGCTCTAGTACAGTTTTACGTTAATAAAATGAAAGATTTGGTGTGTGTGTTTTTTTTATGTTAAGTGTAATAATCTATGACTATAAAGGTCAAATAACATCTCATAATTCTACACTCACAATATGCAAACCTTCAATAATCCAGCTGAATTTCATCCTGGCGTTCCCAAACCACAAACTACTGATCAACACAAAACATACAGCTGTGAGGGAATGTAACGCATCATCTAACAAGTGGCTTCGCTCCTCCACAGCTGGGAATGCCTGTTACATCTATTCACAGCAGAACCTTCTTCTTATAATCTCAATAATGACAGGGTCCTTTAGCAGCCAGCACTTTTCAAAGAAAGAAACGCTATTGGGGAAGAAGAAAGCATACTGCTGAAAACATAAGTAACTAACATTTGGCCATCTTCCAGCAGTGTAGTCCAGAATGTGCAACAAAGTCTTTAGAAGATCCCAAATATTCCCTAACTGCCAACAAAGAAGAGCTGAGTGTGTAATAAATTGTTGAAATAGCAGTTATGTGCATTGGTGTGTTTTAAAGTGCTCAGGCTCAGCACGATTTGCCATTTTAGCTCAGTTTGCCTTTAAATACACTATTATTGATGATGTTGGGTATGGCTATGTTAATGAAAAATGACATAAACTGCAGCATCAGTTAGTGTGGACAAACATTTACCGACAATAAGAACCACCAAAATAATAACACGTGGTGAGATGGAGGGAAGGGAAGCAGAAGATAAAGAGAAAGATGGTGCAAGTTAAAATAATTAAGAAAAATTCAACCGAAATGAGGGAGAAGAAGGAATCTGAGCAAACATTATGTTTCTGAACAAGAGACCTCCTAAGCAGATCGCTACACATATATTAAACATGCCCTTACCTGATCTGCTAATATCTAGCGCTTCCTCTCCTTCTTCTTCTCTACCTGTCTGCTGTCTTCTGCTTGCAGCGGGCACTACCTTATTGACACGATGTAGCTCACTTTTCAGCGACAAACTCCACCCCTGAAAGAGTGAGATGAGCAGAGAGGGAAAGAGAGGGAGGGACAGAGCAGAGGCTGAGGGCAGGAAGAAGCGACTGGGGTATGACTTCCTTCTCTTCTTGTTGTTTCTGTGGGGATCAGTCATCTGAGTGGAAAAACCTGAAGACAAACACCAGGCTTTGAGATCAAAGTCTCGTCCAAAGTGCCTGGTGGTTTGTCATTACTGAACAGAAGCAGGGAAAGATAAAAGGCTTTAACATGTCAGTAATGTGAGGAGAGAAAATGGACTTCATGTGTTTGTGCTATTAAAAGGATACATGTCGGCAAAACCATCAAGCAGAAGTGTGAAGAGTACATCTGTAAAACAGAGGCTTAGAGCAGAACAACTGAAGGGGTATAGGCTCATGCTGTTTGCCTTTGTAAGGCAACACTGTGTTGTCTTGGAATAAGAGACCTCTGTTAAGAACTTGGTTCTGTTTTCATTCCTTTGCTGTGTCATACAGCAGCCTTCATCTGGACGTGACATATTTGCAAGATAATAAAGTGAAAGATTTAGCATATATCAGCTGGTAAAAACCTCAACAAATGGCCCTGTGATGGAGGTATAGCACTTTGCAATGAGTCGCACACTACAGGGTTGAAGAACTAACTTTTTGTGTCATTAAATTTTTGTTTGTGTTTTTTGAGTGTGCCCTCTCTCGAAAAACAACAGACTATGTTTTCCTGACATGCCACTTCTTGTAGATAATGAATATTGTCTTGTCAGAGGGCGAAGTTGTTTGCACAAAGTGTCCAACGTTAACACCAAATGGTTGGTTGGTTCTTTGCAGAAAAATGGTGGATTGCTCCCTTCAGGCTGGGAGTGAGCTGTTGCCCCAAGTGAAGGGCTGAAGTGAAGTCTTCTTGTTCACTAGGGAGGATAAAGTGGAGAGTGAGATGGACATAAGGACTGGTGTATCAGCAGTCATCATCACTGCTACATTAGCATTAACGCAGACATTGTACTGAACTGTTGTGACGAAGAGTTAGTTGAGCCAATTTACTATGTTCCAGTCTTCATCTATGAGTTTCCCTTGTTCTGAGTCTGGGCTCAGCCTTAGAGATAGAGTACGGAGTTCAGACATCCAGAGGGGGCTCGTAGTACAGCCACTGCTCCTTTGTATCAAAAGAAGCCAGTTGAGGTGGGTTTAGGTTTGAGCCCCTGTTCAGGATGCTTCCCATTGGAGGTTTTCCAGGCATGTCCAGCTAGTAAGAGACCCTGGAGTAGACTAACAACACACTGAAGGCATTTTAGTTCTCATCTGTCCTGGGAACATTTTGGGATAGCTCAGGAGGAGCTGGAACACGTGGGTGAGAGGGACATCTAGACGACCTTGCTGAACCTGCTGCCACCACGGCCTAACTTCAGGTAGGCAACAAAGATGGATGGATGGATGATTTCCCTAACCGACACAGATCTTGAGGTGTGGTCTTCACCAGTTAGTCCTTCACTTTATCTGCTGTTTGGTTCCGAGTAGATAATAAGATAAGATAACACTAATAATAATGAACGAAACAGTAAAAGTGTCGGCTGTAAAACCAAGACAATGAGCTAAAAGAGGCTAAAAAGCTCTGCAGCTCTTACCTGGGAATTTCATATTACACATAATCCTTTGACCTATTGTTAATATAAAATAATAATTTGTGCAGCTTTAATTTAACACTATTATACTGAGTAATTCATACAATATATTTACAAATGGTAAAATGTTTAACTGGTTGTGACTGGTGACTTTTGGCTCCACACTTTGTTGTCCACCATGGAAGTAAACTACATTTTTATGTCACATTTTGTGCCATTTTTCGTACAAAAACATCATATAAAATGCTGACATCAAAAACGATTTTTTTTTTTTTACAAAATGTGTTTTTTCTCTTAATTTTTACAAACAATAAAAGTATTTTTAAAAATGTGACATTTTCTCAATTTTTCCCCAAAAAATGTCACAAAACATTCTTGAAATTTAATGACATTTTTATACTTAATTATAAAGTTACAATCCCATCAGTGGCAAAATACTCTATTTCAGAGGTCCCCAACCACCGGGCCGCGGACCGGTACCGGGCCGCACAGAAAGAGAAAAATTATTTTATTTCTGTTTTAAAAGAGATCGGCTTTTCAATCGACCACTAATGCGTGAGACCGGTCCGTGGCGCAGAAAAGGTTGGGGACCACTGCACTATTTTACCCAAATACTCCTGTATATTTGTAATTAATAGAATCCTGGCCATTTTTTTGATTAGAATTCTCAGTGATGATCAAAGCAGTTTTTTATAACATTATTTGCACATTTATCATATTGCACACACTGCAGTCATTATTGCCACAGTCATTTGTTGTTGCTCATGTTGTTTCATTCAAGTCACAGTGGAGAGTTTCCAGCCAATGCATCAGCGCAGCAGCTGCCTATTCAGAGCAGTGCAGTACCGTGGTTCATTATAGTCCACGCTACAGTGTTTGTCAAAGGGAAGTAACATTCCTCAGCTTCACTAAGTCCTAACAGCCCCTGTGGTTCCTGCATACCTAGTACTGTACAGAGTGTTACACTACTGTGCCAGATGAAAATCTCAGCAACACTCAGACAGGAAAAGAAGATACATACAGAACATACAAAATCATATCACAGTGGTTTCAAGTTGTTTCACCTCAGAATGGTTCGAGGAGTCTGCCTGGAATTTTGCAATGTAATGCTGGTCTTCCTCCTGCTGTGCTCTGTCACAGGCTTGCTGCAAATGGACCATCGCAGAGATACAGAAGACGACCAGGAGCTTAACAAAGCTATTTTGGAAATGCTTCATATCAATAAAGTGTCTGCGAGCCATCAGGTCAAACCACATCCCTACATGAAGAAGATCTATCAGCATCTGGACTCACTGGAGGCGCAAGACTTTGGAAGATCAGATGGAACGCTGGTGCAGAGTTTTCGGAGTGTTATTGGTATGGATTTGAAATTAATGACCATATGGTTTTAAAGTAGCAATCATTTTACAAACTGTAGTTTTAAGACTATTATTATAACTGATGAACTATTATATGCACTTGGCTTCAACTCAAGTGTTATAAAGCAGTTGAAGGGTGATTATCAGTCATTATTGTGCCCGAAGTGGGTGGATAGATGGATCAGTAGGGTACCTACTACCTACCAGTAGACCAGTAGGCGGTCTACGATGTGTGTGGTAAATAGGTGAAATGTGAAATATTTCCCATTTCAGACTGTTAGTCAATTTTGTAGCTTTCTTGTGAAAAACTTTACAAAAACGCAGCTGACACACTTTTGTTGTAGACACAATGTATAGCTAACCCACTCATTTTTGTGCCTTCACACCAACTTCAACAATTTCAGAAAAATATCCTGAACAACTGTTTGCACAGACTGAGAAGTAAATCATGACTAATCAACTTATTTTATTTGTTTGTAATGACCTATTTTTGCTTATGCTTAATTATGCTTAATTAATCCTTTCATTTTGATTTTATGGATCACCTAGGTCCAGATGGAGCTCCTCAAGGCTGGATCTGGTTCAGTGTCAACACTTTGAACCCCTCCATGCTGGGTGCAGAGCTGGTTCTGTTCAGAAAAGCCCTCCACCCAAGTCCCCTCAGCGTTAATGTCACCCTGCACAGTGTCACAGCTTCACAGCAGGGAGTTCTGCAGGAGGGTCCAGTTTTGGAGGAGAGACAACTGAACCTGGACCAGCGACCCTCATCTGGATACGATGTATTTGATGTGTCAGCCGTTCTGGACATGAAGCCTCTGGAGGTGGTGGGCTTTCAGCTGCATTATACAGATGAGACTGGGAGTCTGGTCTTTCATGAAGCCCTAACACAGAGTCTGTACTGTCTGAACAGAGGTTCTCTGAGTGAACCACTACTGGTGCTTTACCAGACACAAACACTCCACATCTAACTCTGTCACTGGGACCACCGCAGATATTTTTATAATCACCTATTCATTTTAATTCATCTCTGATAGGGCAAATTAGTAATGAGGTAAAGTCATAATGTAACACAGAGACAAAAAAATTAAATCTGTATAAATGTTTTATTTAATTAATTTTATTTAAATAAATGACATTGTAATGTTTCAGTAATTGTCCTGTCAGTATCACATCCATGGTTATGTGCTGCCCTCTAGTGGACATGGTAAGTAATTAGAATAGTATTTACAACATTAACCTGATAGAACAACTGTTGTGTTGCTGTCAGCTAATAGTCCTTTGTTACTGATATCAAGATCTACCAATCAGTATTCATGTCTTTATTACAAATTAAACCAGTAGCATCAGTATTGGTTCTGTATTGCTACTGTTAACATACAAATACAGTAAACTGAAAGGGCTTTTCCACTGCAGCAATTTACTGACCTGTAGCTAAACTGTTCCCTGTTGGTTCAGGGTCAGGTTCAGGTTCCAATCCAGATCTACATTTCAGCAGCCCTCCGGAGGTGAAGACAGTGTTGTTCTCATGCTGCCTGCAAAAATGTTCAAAGGAAAAGGAAACTGGAAATCAGTGGTAACACTGAAAGATAAGATTACTATTACTGTTGTTGTTTTTGAGACATTAGTACTGGTATTAAAGCATTATTTACCCAAAACAGTACAAAAGACTTCAAAAGTCTTCTAAATAATTGTACTAGCACCAGGCAGACATGTTCAGGTTTTATTTTTCCAGGTTTTGACATATCTGTCTCTGAGATTTCTGCCTCCACTCCAATACAAATGCAATGCAAAGATCTTCCATCTGGACTTAAAAGAAGTGAGTTTAAGTTTGGGACTACAGAAACATGACAACCAGTCTGATTGACATCCTGCTTGTTTCTTTTTCTTTCGTCCATTCTCTAACCTGTGGATCCAGTTGAGCATTGAGGGGGAAGGGCGTCTGTCCCAGCTGGCACTGGATAAGCAGTGATGGTACATGACTGGACCTCCCTTGGGCTACAGGGTCAACATCCCTGTAAACACATTCACTGTCACTAACTTGCATGTATTAGGACTGTAGTGTCATTGCCATAGCTCCCACTGAGGCCACTGAAGTCATGTCTTCAGACACGAATCTGCAAATTTATGTTATTTTTACAATGATATATAGAGGAACTTAGATTGACTCTGGTCGGCAGCAGTGGCAGTAGCAGGGATGCGATGCTATGGTTTTATATTCACGTCATCTACGACACCGGAAGTAGCCCATCTCTCCTCTGATTGGTTCTGGTGTCAGTCATTCAAGTCTTTTTCCACACGAACCGCGTCCTGCCGCAGCAGCGACACCGCCTCCTACAGGCGCAGTTTTTTTCCCCAGAAAACGGAGAACAACCTTTATTATTCTGCGCTCCGCCGCGTTAACGTGCGTTTGTATTTTGAATGTAGCGCGTCTGAGCGCATCTTTAACTTCTCCGCCATGCTCCTGGCGTGGGTTGGAAGCGGCTGTGTGAACGTTTGAGGCGGACAAAGTGAAATGCATCCCCGGGACGCTGAACCTGTTCCATCCCGCACACAAAGCCTGTGAAGCAGGCCGTGGTTTTTCCCTCACTCAGAGACAGCGCGCTGATGATGCTCAAACATGTCGGGGAATCATTATAAAGGCCAAGAAGTCAGCTGCTGCATCAAATACTTCATTTTTGGATTCAACATCCTGTTTTGGGTAAGACTTGTAGTTTTTTTTAATCGCACAGCAGTGACAGTCCCGTTATTCTGATGTCCACTGGCCGGCAGAGAGGAACGAGTACCACCATCTTAGCACGGCTCAAGTTCATAGTCAGTCAGCTGTTCTAGTCACTCTGTCCGTCCTGTAATGTCCGAATAAAAGCAGCTGCTGCTCAGATCACAGCACACACATAATCGGCTTTTTGCAGTGAACCTGCAGGCTGCAAGCTGCAGGCTTATCATTCAGCTGCCTGATCACACTCACATCACACAGTGTACTGACAGGACATATCAGTCAAAATGAATAAGGGTGCACAGTGAAACATATGTACTGACAGATGGTTAATCTGTAATAGTACATCCTCATTTATTAGTTGGTGACATGTAAAATAGAGCTGTAACTAACCATTATTGCAAGTTACTTTGATTAATCTGAGGTGAGTAAGTAAAAGTGAAAATAAAAAATTACTGGGAAACGAGGTTGGAACATTTAATAAGATGTGATAAATTATAAATGGAACCAGAATCGAAAGCTGCAGTATGAGACTTTTTAAAATAAATGTTTTTATTAGAAATATGTTCCAAAACATATTTTAATGTACTGACAAAGCCTTGTGTGACCCAGACTCATTGAACAGTGTGGCAGCAGTGCTGTCATTTCTGCTTTATTTGTCATTTTTGGAGCTTCAGAACGACGTCTACCTGAAATGCTGGACAGAGATCAGCAGAGCAGGAAGAAGGAGAGTTGGACCAAACACAGTGGACTGACCAGACTCATGCTATAGTGCTAGCTAAAGTTGCATATTGTAGCTTTAAATCTAACTCGCATATTAAATTATATTTTTGCAGAAGTTTAGAAAAAACCCAGCGGCTGCAGCTTATGACATCACAGCTTCATGAGATGCCAAAAACCAGCTACTGTAATAAGAGTCCAGGAAGCACAGGAAGTCACATTAATAAATGTGGAACAATTAGTCCCAAAACAGATACTGATATTTTTTTACATTGCAAAACTTTTCCTCTCTGTAAAATGACTAATTAACTAATTATTACTAAATCAGAAATCGCCAGTGGATTTTCTGTTGAATGATTGATCAGTTAATTGACTTATTGTGTCAGCTTTATTAAAAATACAATTGTATTTTTTGCCAATTTTAATACGTATTTTGTATAAATGATAGAGCGCCTTTACTCATAAGCTGTGAATAAAATTATTGTTCGGGTCTTCACAAATTATAAATTGAATAACCACATTAAACTATACTGTCCAAGTATTTGGAAAAACGTCAGCAGACTCTAAAACTCATCTTAGTTCAATTACACCTGCATCATGTCTTTATTTGTATGGGAGCTTTTCATACATGAAAAAATATTGTCATATTGGAGACATGGTGAAAAAATAAATAGAAAACATTTAAGGGTCAGGGTTTTTGCGTTTATGACATATTTCATATAAAAAGTTTTCACAAATGTCATCATACTTTGACTTTGTTCTTTAAAACTGTGGCAGTTTAGTGAGGCGCTCTCTGTTGTTAAAATTCTCGTTCCATACTGACTTGACACATAATACTGAGACATAATAAAGAGAGCACACTGATCCCACAACATGACATCATGTTGTTTTGCATTAACACATCTTCACAGTAACATGATGTGACTGTGCTGTTTTCGCAGCTGCTGGGCATGGCCTTGGTTGGAATTGGACTGTGGGCATGGAGTGAGAAGGTGAGTTATTATAGTGAAATAGATACACTGTATTTTGACAGGTTTATGCCAACATGTATAATTAAAAGCTGTTGAAATTTTTCTTTTGAAATGTATCTTTAACAGAGTTTCTCTCAAGACTAATATACTAACCGTCATTTAGTGCTACTTCATTGTTATCATTTTGATGCTTCTACTTACAGTTGGAATAACTGATATACCTGCATGTCATTTTAAAGGTGCCTCTTGTAGTGTTGAACACAAAAACAATGATCAGCCTTTCTGCAGTAGCCTTCAGCTTGTAGTCTCTTTTAATCAACAGCAGGCTCTGTGCACACAGACGAGGTTAGCAACTAGATAAAAACATTGTATAGATTCTAGCAGCTTTTGATGGCTGTTAAATAAATGTTTAAAATAAATGTAGAGACACCCCACAAGCAACAAGAGTGTAAACTAACATGATCTATTAGTTGCAAATTAGACCACTTCAATCACCATCCCCTCTTTAAAAATTAAGCTGCAAGCTACACAAAGCTAATAATTATCAACGAGTCTTACTAATTTAATGTGACAACTGAGTGGATGCTTCATGTGTATTTCACAGTAAATATAAATATACCAACTTGTGTGTACAAGCTGCAAACTGCAGCAGCGAGTCTCTCCAAGGTCCACAGGCATCACACACACTATCAACAAGCTAACAGACCAATTAGCTAACGCACTAACAAGCACTGAGTCTACTGTCGGCATTTTTCGCGCAGGCAGCAGCTTTTGAACGATAATTAAAATGTGAAACAGTTATACTAACCACCGGAGATTTTACCATGGTTTACTGTGAAACCGGTTATCGTTACATCCCTAGTCTGGAGTAGCATTAGCAGTCTATCAGCTCAGCTGTTGTGGTGCGCTGCCTTCAGGAACAGTACAAAATATACAGTAGGTCATCAGTGTTGTGAGGCATTCAGGGGCAGTACAGTGTAGGTGAGTGTAGGTCATCCTTGTTTCAAAAGGCCCAACCCCAAATATAAATAAAAGTATGGATTGGACCACATTTTTCTGTCCAAACCCTAACTCCAAGATGAGTGTATAGTGGAACCCTATTAAATTATGCAAACCCAATGCATCATTTTAAATTAGACTAAAGAAGAAGTATAGATTCATGTAGTTCATTTACAAACGAAACATTTAGGCTACAAGTACAAATACGACTGTTTAGGATAAAAGTAGATGTCCGGTTAGGTTTGGGTATCCACCCTCTGATATGCAGTAGGGAAACCGAGGCTATACAAGCACATTTTCTATCTTCAATATGTCATCTTTATAATGTTTCAGTGCTAAATGATGATGAAGTGGTTGCAGCAGCCTTGTTTCCACTCTGAGTTCACTCAAGCTACACATTATTTTCTGTCACTGTGACCCTTTTGGCAAATGTGTTGTGTCTGAAAGAGACACAGCTGGCTCAGACTGAGTGTGTTGTTGTGCTCTGTCTTTCCCCTCCAGGGGGTTCTGTCCAACCTCTCATCCATCACAGACCTTGGAGGTCTGGACCCAGTCTGGCTCTTCATGGTGGTCGGGGGGGTCATGTTCATTCTGGGCTTTGCCGGATGCATTGGAGCACTGCGGGAAAACACATTTCTTCTCAAGTTTGTATGTTCCATGATAGGAAAATGCTCCATACAGAGAAGAATGATTCAAAATTTCTAGTACTAAAAATGAGCCCAATGTGTGAATTCATCATTTTCTCTTCTGCTGTAGTTCTCTGTGTTCCTGGGAATCATCTTTTTCTTGGAGTTGACGACGGGAGTCTTGGCATTTGTCTTTAAGGACTGGATTAAAGACCAGCTCAACCTGTTCATCAACAATAACATCCGAGCATACCGGGACGACATCGATCTACAGAACCTAATCGATTTCACACAGGAATATGTATGTTGAAAAGACAGCAAAGAACATGTAAAGTTCAGTCTTAATATATTAATACAAGTCCACTTACTAGTCATTAAACAATTAATTATCCCTTATTGCACACAAACTTGTGCTGAATTGTGACTGAGGTATAGAGATCAGAGATCAACTCTGTTATCCTAACAACAGCAGATCCTCTACTTTAGACGAGGTAAACCTGCTGTGGGGAGGCTTTAGTCTTTAAATGCTACGAGCTGCTCTGATTGGACTTGTATACTTCCTCAATGAATTGAGCCAATCAGGTCATTAGTCCACAAAGGTATTTCTGAAACTGCCAAATTGTCTTTCCTCATTTCTGTCTATAAATAGACAGTAAGTTGAATTCTATCAGTAGGAGTGTTTAACAGATTTGTCCTGTCTTTCTGACTTTAGTGGGAGTGCTGTGGAGCGTTCGGAGCAGATGATTGGAACCTGAACATCTATTTTAACTGTACTGATGGGAATCCCAGTCGGGAAAAGTGTGGAGTTCCCTTCTCCTGCTGCACCAAGGACCCAGCGGTGAGTGTCCCCCACGGCGCATGCACGGACACACTTTAGTCTGACTTGTAGCTGGTAACTAACTTTCAACAGTCTGGAGCAGCTCTGCTATAAAGACGAGCCTTTATTTGGTCAAATACAGTTCACAGCCTTTCAGGATGCAGCTACATGCTACATGCTTGTACTTCTCACACACTATACATGCAAATGAATTTCAACCCCTCTGATCTTTTTAAAATGACTTTAATGCTTCTGCAATCTGAGGATCAGCATTGTTGGTAGATTTGCCATTCACTCTTCATGTTCAGCTGTACTTAATGTACAGTATGTACCTTAAAACCTTTATAGGTGAGCTTTTATATGTATCACGTATAAAAGTTTTTGAGTGAGGCTCACCCTTCTAACCAATCACAGTATTTCAGAAATTTCTGCTTGACTGGTGGGTTTACACCTGCTTATTTCTTAATACTAATATATGAAGGGCTGGTTGGAGCATGGTGGACTGATTTTGAGGCTCATGCTGATGTCAACATCATACTTGCTTGACAACCATTTTAGTATAGTAACGTTTAGCTCAAAGTATTGCTGGGTGTAAATACAGAGCTGCTAACATGGTCACACTTTTTCATAGGTTAGAGATTATAAAGTTTATTCTTTTTGTCTCCAGGAGGATGTGATAAACACGCAGTGTGGATACGACATTCGAGCTAAGCCGGTAAGAATTGAAATACGTCTGCTTGACCCACTCACTCTGACCATTTAATTTCTTTAGTTTTGGTGCTCACACAAATGTCTCCATAGCTTTTATTACTCTTTTGAAGGCAGGTCAAAGGTGGATTAAAGTTGCTAATAGACTAATAGATAATAGATTGGCTAATAGTATTTATGCCAATATTAAATGTGACATAAAGATTTAATTCAGCAAATGATCACCTAGAAATTCAAGGGTAGGATACCACATAAAGCATGACATAGACACAGCCTCTAACTTGGTAATTTTTACAACACTCACCTGCCCAAAATTCTGAATATATTTCCTGACTCTTCTAGGTGGTCCGAGTCCTGGAAAAATAGAAACTTAGTATATTTCTTGCACATAACAATTTCTTCTCCACAAAAACAAAGACGGTGACAGGAAATGATGTCGTCTCCCTCACTTTACCAAGCAAAGTGGGACAATAGTGTTTTTAAGGGTTTTAGCATCTGTTTGAAGGTAAAAATGAATGGGATGATATTGATGACATAACGTTATAGATAATAACTATAAAAGATAAATGTAAACAATAAAAAACACTTTCCTTCTTTAAATAATGATGTCATTTCCTGTCGCCGTTTTGTTTTTGTGGAGAAGCAACTGCCATCCTTGAGAAATGGGATAAAATGATATTTCTCCAGAACCAAAGCAGATTGTTTTTAACACAGACTACATACAAGAGTCCGTGAGGATTTGGATAATACCTTCAGAATTTGGGTGATTTTTGTAAAAACAATTGTACAGAGTTAGAAATGGTCACCATGTACTGCTTTATGGGGTTAGCAGAGAGTTAGCACTGTGGCTGTAGCAAGCCGGGGCTAGAAGCTGGCACGATTCAATCATATATACATCAGAGATGCATTACTGTACTGTTTCACTTGACTGAATGCTCCTTGCATTCACATTCTACACCACATTTCCAAAACTAAACTAGATTTTTATGACAGTAACAGTCTCCCAGTTGGAGTAATTAGTTAAATTCAGATGAAAAGATGCATATAAAAGAACATGTATTTTGCCTCTGTGTGTCCAGAACAGACTGAAAATGAAACAGTAAAGCCAATGTTTGTGGTATGAGTGTACTCAGCCAAAGTGTAAAGATGTTGACAGCTGGTTATGTCCGTGCAGGACTCAGAGCAGAAGGATTACATCAACGTGAAAGGGTGCGTGCCACAGTTTGAGAAGTGGCTGCAGGACAACCTCACCTTAGTAGCCGGAATCTTCATAGGAGTTGCATTACTGCAGGCCAGTTCCATTCATGTGTTTAACCTTCATGGTGCTCCAGAGAAAACCTGAAACAAAAGCATCATTACACATTGATTTTTTTTTAATGTATGTTAACATTTGATCTTGTTTTTTCCCCTTTCATCCACAGATTTTTGGGATTTGTTTGGCCCAAAACTTAGTGAGTGACATTGAGGCTGTGCGGGCAAGCTGGTGAGAAAATGATCTTCATCACTACTGTGTCTCTGAACGTATCTGTATACAGTTTTGTCCTTTCAAACACACCTCCCCTGATTTTCATCTGTTTTTATGATTTCCATTTCACAAAATAAGACATTTCAGCTCTTTGTCACAGTATAAATGCTGGAAATTATACATATATGAATTACATACACTTGCTGTCCACTTTAGTAGGTACATCTGTACAATGCAAACAACTCTGCCATGAATTTTACTTTTATAAAGTCACCCTACTTACACAAACGAGGGGGCCAAATCATTAGAAACACCCCTTGACATAATGTACTCTAGTACTGACTACCACTATGAGCTCATTAATAAACATAGTAGAATTATCACCTTTCTGACAGTTTCAACAAAAACTGAGAAATTATAACCTTGTAAAAGTAGAATAAAGAATTAAGGCACTTTTGTTACCTCTGAATCCTAAGAAGACATCAAAGCAGTGTCACCCTTAGATGAAGAAGAAGGCAATAACCATATTTCTTCCAATCAGCAGAAAACGTAATCATTTTGTGGCATTAGCTCTGGAGATATGTGAACTGGATTTACAATTTTTTTCATATAAGATCTAAATCTTGTGCATACTAGACTGATAGAAAGTTTTCACATGACACCTCAATGTCCTCCATATTGGACAGGTCGCCAATACGGAGGATATATTTACGTTTGTCCTGATGTTTGACAACCCAAGCTGGGACTAAGTGGTAGTTGAACCTTATATAAGAAGAAATCTTTGAAGAATTTGTAGCAAAATACCTAATCTTGAAATACATTAACATCTTTGGAGTAGACTGGACAAAATTTCAAAGGTAAAAAAAAAGGTTTCTTCATAGAAGAGATTAACATTTTTACTAATGCGATCACGATTCTTTACCTTGGATGATGTACATTTTTGTGGGCATCAAAGCTCTTTGCCATGATATACTGTATACATAAGCCCCGGTGGCAGAAAAGCCATCATGACAAGTCCACTTAACAGTTTATTCAGTGACCGTTCACACGCAGCAGGAAATGCAGTTGAAAACCCAGCAGACAGTAGCACATGTGCACTGCAGTCGAGCCAGCAACACATCCAACATGGCAGCTAAAACAAAGTATTGTGTGACTCTGTCTTTTGTGTACTATTTTTGTCTTGTTTGCAAAAGATCCATATCTTAAGTGCAAAAGTTGTTTTTTGTGCTTAATCTACATGTGTGCAAACATCTTGTTCACATGATGTATATATATATTTTGGCGGGGATTTCAGGGCCTCCGTAGATAAGTCCCTGTGACTAATCTTAATTGGAGCCAGATGACCATGTAAACTGTACTAAACAATGACAATTCTACAAAACAAGAAATTCTATTGCACTGAGGCACCAAAACATATTTTCCTGTAGAAGTGTAGAAACTTGGAAACTCTTAAAACACAAATGACATTATGATCAACAAGCAGTTTGAATTCAGCAGTTTGTCCATAGCAGGCTCAGGGGAGGAAAGTGAAAACGGTTTGCTAAGCTTAACCATCACAAATTCCAGAACTCACCTCACACCTCATTCTTCCTCCTCCATGCTTCGTCAGGGTGCCCCCCCCTCTGTCCATGCGTCGACTCCCACCTCACTCCAGCAAGAAAGCATCGGCTTACTACTCATGAGAAACACACGCGCGCACACATGCTGTATGTGTGTTTGTAGCCGGTGGGTGTGATGGATCCATTTGGTCATTTTGTTTTGTCTTGATCGCTGTGATTGGGTGGATGATCTGTGTTTGGTGTTGTGTTGTGTTGTGTCTCATCTAACGTCCAAATTTGCAAACTAGCAGCTTTATACATTCTAACCTTACAAGTGTGTATGGAGGAAAAAATGTGCCAGAGTAGTAATTCTAAAATGTGATAATGTAAAGCTTTCAGATTATGCTTTAAAAGTGCAAAATAATATGCAGAAACATAACTTTTACTATTGCATACATATTTTTCAATCTGTTGCAGATTTTTTTTTTTTTTTTACATTTTAATTAATTTTAAGACCAAAAAATACAGACACAGTCTGTGGTAGTGTTATTCCAATACATCATCTGCAATTGTTCTAACTAATTAGTTTGTTTGCTTACATCTGACCTTGTGGTTCAAGTTCAGCTGCTAGTATGTTTTAAATCAAAGCCCTGATCTGGATGTTTGGGGAATTGCATTGATGGAGGCTACTGACATTAAATTAAATTATTAGATTCTTCAAAACACAAGTCAGAAAAAGAAATGTAAGTGTGACTGCATGCCAGAGGTTTTCCTCCATGTTCCTGCTGAGCTGTAGAGTTTGGTTTGCATTATCACTGCTTTGAGTCATGTGACTTAGACAACAATCCTTCTTTTCTTTCCTTTCTTTCTTCCACTCTGTTCACTGTGACTTTATCCAGTTGATGACATTGATTTCTGTCTTTTCTCTGCCTCAACTTGTAATCCTGAATCTTCTCTCCCCAGCTTGCAGCGTTAGACTACTGATGCTTTGCAGAAAAGCTTCCCTAAGCATTCCCAACCTAACCCTCGACTACTACTACTGCTACTGCTGTCTGCTTATTTTCAAGTCCTTAACTTTTATCTTAAAATTGATGAACTACAGGAGTGTTGGAGCTTTGTTGATGACTTGTGTTTTCGACTTCATTCGACTTTTTAACAAATTCAGTTCTCTGCTCTTTTCCAGTTTCTTTACCTAAAGCTGAATCAGCATTCAACTCTTAACAGGTAACATTTTCTTTCAATGAAATACAAGTTTAGAAAGTACATGTAGGATTTACCATGATCACATAAACATGAAAGTGACGTTGTTCATCAGGTTTTGTCTCATCTTTTTGTCAGACTTGGAATACACCTCCTTGAACACGTCCAGTCAGGGACCATTCAGAGGATGCCACTGATCACCTGCACAACTGAGTTCACTGACCCAGCACCTTTTTTAAAGCACTAATGTGTGGAAAATGCTCTGTATATAACACTATGTGTGACTACTGTAAAAAGTTAACAGTTGGAGACGATGATTAAACATCACAGTGCACCTGTTTTGATAGCTATGTGTAGAGATTAGGGGTTTTGATACATCTTTTTGATATTAGATCAGTATTTTGCACTGTGGAAATAATGTTCCATTGCTCAGCCCATCATACACGACTGTGACATATTGTATAAAAGAAACAAAGGTACTTTTTTTTTTCTTCAAAGTTCAGTTGTTGCTTTGCTTGTCCAGGACTGAGAGGACCAAGTCACAGATGTTACGGACATTAGCAAGTTATGACACATATCCCGGTGTTGGACTGAAAGCTGGATGTATTTTCTCATATGCATAATTTAAAGAACGACTTGTCATTTTCAGCTTATTTCTTAAGATTCTAGTGGGGGGAGCACACACACAGTTTATCATATATTATATAAACATGTACTCAGCACACTAGAACCAGAGCAAGTTGAAAATGAGGGCACATGTGTTACAGCAGTTCCAGGACTTCTTCATTACTGAATAATCTGCTTTATCTACAAAATTTGTGTTGTTGCAGTTAAACATCCAGCATTAAAGAGAAAAGGGGCCACACAAAACTATTTAGCATGAGTTACTACTCATACCAAGGGACTGAAGGGGAAATTCTGAGCACCACAGATTTCTTTTTGCACTTTGCACTGCAGACCTGTATAATTAGGTGTTACACAGTATTGAAAACCTTTTGGCTGACATTTGACATCAAGTGTCTCGTCAGATTTCTAATCATGTTTACTAATTTTTGACCATTTTATTCAAGTAAAGTTCTGTTCCAGTTGCTTACGCTTAACATTTCATTTAACATGGAAAACGTTGGCTTCTTAAGTTTAAATTCAGACTTCTAAAACATACACTGTATTTGAACCTGCAGATTCTTTTCCCCAATTTTTTACAATGCTACATTAGAAAAAAAAATCTGCATCCTGTGAAATTATTATAATTCTACATTTATTTATTTTAATTATTACTGTTACAGGCCGTCATTTTGGAGATGAAGTGTGTTCTGTGACGTTTGGTGGGTATATATTAGGGGTCCAACCACAGGTGGAACCCTGTGTTCAGATTTTTATTAGAACAGTAGTTTTCGCAGATGAACAGGCTATGTGATAAACCCTGTTGGGTTCTTAAGTGCGTTGTGTCTATGAGTTGTCCTAAATTGCATCAAGGTGCTTGGACCCCGCTAATAATTGCAACTTTTGTTTTTCTGTCACTTTTGAACACACTCAGTATTTCCCTCATACAGTACTGTGCAAAAATCTTAGGCCACCATTAGATCTGTTGTTTTGGCAGTGCTATTATGACCATATATTTATTTCTTAGTCTCTTTATTAAAAAGTTTGTACACAGTATTAAAAAAACAGCTTCCTTAGGCTAAAGTGACAAAGATTGAGTGTGACCCCTGTAGAGGAATCTGGAGAGGTCAAAAATAGGAGTGGATCTTGTGAGAAGTTTCTCAGAGTTTCTTCTTTGAGTCCAGCAAGGACCTGACTCTGGTCCTGGCAGCTTCATCTGGATGCCAAATAGAACCTTCCATAGCACGAAAAAAAAAAAAACGGATCAGAAATGGCAGCCAAGAAACCACGTTTTGTGTTTCTAGTTATTCTACTGTAAGAACTGAGAAATAAAGCATTGCTGAAAAACTAATCCAGTAGTGGTCTAAGATCTTTGCACAGTACTCTAGACTGTTGCACTTCAAACAAATCTGGCACATGTATCCCATGACTTTCTTTTCACTGTGTGATCTAATTGATACACATATAATTTCAGTAAGCCACAATTTTTAAATCCAGTCCAGAGATAAAATCTCACATTGGAAAGTAGAAAGTTTTGAGATGCTTTGGAAAAAATAAGTCAAGTGTTGTGATGGTTTAAAGTGATTATTTGCTCAAAGCATGCATCACTTGTTTTGTTTGTTGTCAAGCGTTTACTGTCATGTCAGTTTGCGCGCATTGTTCAGATGGCTATACAGCCTCAAATATGTGTGAAGAAACTTAAAGGGATAAACACTGTTTTTGATACGCAGTATTTATTGTATTGATTTGGTTTCATTTTCCTGCTGTGTTGACAGTAAGTAGAACTACTGAGTTTATGTGACGGGCTCGTCCACAAACCCCAGGGTCAGTGGTTCGATTGCTTGTTCCTCCTGTCAACGTGTCCTTGGACAAGACACTGAAATCCTGTAGTAGTGCCAACCATTTCCCCAAGGGATCAATAATGTACGTCATTATTATTAAAGAGATGTACTGTTTAGATGTCCACAATATGTCCCGCAAAATTCGTAATGTAACTACCTCCTCATTTCCTCGTCTCATGTCCCACTCAAATCTGAGTGATTTTAATATCAAGTAAAACTAATTAATAAAGGTGATAAAAACACAAGAGTGTTTTTGCAAGTCTTATTTTTCTTCTCTGGATTGTTGGCACAGAGAGCTCACAAATGTGTTTATACTTTGCACTTCCCACACATCATCTGTCGCTGTTCCTGGACGTCTTCAGTGTCTGTCGCTGCCCATACAAGAACATGTCTATGTCCTGGTTATTGCAGATGACTAGATTTTCTAGATTAGACGGACACAAAATGTGATGATTTCAACACCACAGAGAGAAAGATTCTGGGCAAAGGCACGGCTGGATGCGCATCATCACTTTGCTCTGTAACCACCAACTCTGTGGAAAATGACAAGTTGTAGTGAGCTTGAGGCAAAGATGTATCTGTTGGTCCAGTCTGACTGCAGCTTTACTGTGAGAACATCAAGAGAATTGTAGAAGGGGTATTACTGCATGTGAAGCCAACGGAAAGACACCATTAAACACGTGGTGAAATGAATAAAGAGCTCAGCCATCACCAGCTATCATCTTTTAATTATGTGCTGAGTTACAATCGTCCAAATGTACAGCTCATGACATTTACAACAAACATTTAAGTTTATAGTAATTTACGCAGTTACTATGGATACATCTCCACTGGCATGTGTCTGTAGAAGAGCACAAATCGGATAAATAACCATTCATACCTTAAAAAAAGAAAAAAAAAAAAAAATTTGAGGGGCCAGACCAGGAAACAGGGCGTTGATACAGTGTCACACATGCTGAGATACGCGTTAGCAGAAATCTCTTTGACTAAAAGAAGCGACCAGAGACACCTGTCCTCTGGAGGGAGATGCGCTGCTGAAAGGCGAGGGGGAGGGGCTTCAACAGCATACATACAGTGACACACTGTGTGCGTTTGCATTCAGTTACCTGTTCTCACCAGATCCCAGGACTCTGCTCCACGCTGCCTGAACCCACACCGTGCAGTCACAACACACACACACAAACTGTACACACACTTGCAGAAACAAATGTCACTCGCTGCTTTTCTTACTTTTTCTTGCTGCTGACTTAAGAGATTTTTGGGGCACGATTGTGTGTTGAAACAGGATCAAGGAGTGAAAGCTGATGTAGGACTGTGGAACTTACATCTACTTTTCTGATTTTGTAATATTTTACTAACATTTATTTAACTCTTGTTCTTGGCTGCTCATCTAAAAATATCAAAAATGATCTTTTATTGATATTGTTTTGAATTCTGCTCACATCACTACAACCAAAGATTTTTTACCCGTATAACATCAGGCTTGATGTCATGTTATATTTATTGTAAAGCTTGTTAGCAGCCACTCAGGAGAAGGCAATGCAGGACACTGAGACGCTGTGTGACTCACTGGATCAGAGAGCTGTACGTCTCTGCTGATGGTTAAACTTATAAAATGTTGCATTTCCATTGAAGACACTGAAAAAACACTCATTTAACTCTTAACAAAGACCATTTTTTTCTCCACTGGGCTTTTCTGTGATTCTCTTTCAGCGATGGGGTGGAGACATGTGGAGCCTCTAACTTCACTGTACAGCTGTCGGACCAGGGGACGCGTGTTTGGACAATTGTGGAATTAAAAATCTGAATAAAATCTCTAGATCCAAGTTTTAAAGAACAAGTGCAAAACGAGACTGCAGGTGTAAGTGGAGGGGAGGCTGTACTTTGCAGTAGGACTGTAGTAGTAACACTGGCACACCTTCAACAGGACTAAAACATGCACAGTTTCTAGCCAGTTTATACTCGAGCTACATGGGACACAACTGGGCACATCGTGGATTGCTGCTTTTTCTTAAAAATGAAAAGAAAAAACTCACGACAGAAAGCTCATGTTTGTACTTTTGTGCACGTTTTCACTGGTGTGTTACCGGCGGATGTATCACAGCTATGGTCATAAAAGAGTCGTCTCTTAATCTATTGCGTCTATGGCTGTTTATGGCGCGTCAGCTCGCGTGGAGCTACTCGTAGCAAGCAGAAGATGCATGCACAAGTAGAGGTGGTGACTAGGGCTAGACTGATGTACCCCCCCACAAAAAAAAGAAAAAAGTGGTGTCCACCTAAACACAAATCATCTTCATTGAGCATTTAAGGGGCATCAGTCTGTACAGCCTGAAATGAAGCCTGCCTCATCCTGCCTTAAGGACCTGCTAACCCACATAAATACATCTCATTATTATGGCTTTCAGAGGAGAGGTCTGATTTGAGTAAAACGTTTCAGCTCTTTTTACACCCTAACAACAATTCAATTCTGGGTGAATTCTTGTCTTTGAAAATAAAACTGTAATTAGAAAAAGCTCAAATGTATGACTTGAATATAAACTCACATCAGTGTAACCCTAGTGGAGCTGGGTGGGGCAGAGGATCACGGGTAGAGACATGACTGTGGGTCTGGCTGGCAGTTAACGTGACGTGGTACCTTGGCACATAACGATTGGGGCACAGGGGAGAGCATGAGGTGTCATCGAGTGATTAGGTGGTCACAGGCAGGCATTGGGTTGGTGAGTGAGGTCAGGGATGGGACACAGTCATTTAGCTCTGGGCAGTTAGCCGCTGCTCTGTGAGCGACGCCTGGTGTGATACTGTCTTGTTTTCGTGAGCCCTCAGCTTGGACACCACGTCAATGAACTCCAGGCTCTGGACTTCTTTGTGGAGAGGTTCTAAAACAAGAAGACAAAAAAATCTCCAGTAAAATCTAAAATATAGAAAATGTAAAAATAAAAATAAATGATTTCACAACAGTGATGATATCAAACATCAATCTGTGTTGCTCAGAAACACATTCACAAATTCCAATAACTTATACTTTGCCATGTTTTTGGATCGGTTTTAAGCTACCACCTATCAAAATAATTTTGGCATTGTGTCTTTGCTGGAGTGCAGAGACAGTGCGGAGAGACAGGAAACAAGGGCACCGACAGGTGTATGATATGCAACAAGATCCTCTGGCAAGAATGGAATCGTGGACATTAGGGTTATGTGGTAATGACACTGGATGTGTCCACCGTCAGTGAGCCTCAGGACTTCCTTAGTTCTCCTGCCAGGTGTTTCATATCAATAAATTCTGTTCAAGTTGTAACTACAGAAACTCTTCAGTCCATTCAGATTTGTGATCAGTGTTACAATCTTTGGTCTTTACACATAGCAGTGTTGTGTTTGTCTGCAGAGAGTACACCCACACTGACAACAGAAGGTTTCATTTTAGCCCAAAATAACTTAGCTGTTGACAGCTGATGTGAGCTGCTGATATTAACCAGCAACAACCAGCTCCGGCTCAAACAGAGGCTTTTTAGCCACTGAAAAGTTTTAGTCTTTCTTAACAAATGAAGCAGGAGTATTCAACTACTTTGTTCCATTCACACACTCAAGTCCATAAACGTAGTTGAAAAAGTTGTGACAACAGAGCCACGATGTAATGTTTGCTCGGGATTGGTTTGATATATCCAGATGTCATGTGCTTCTCAGAGTTTCCCTCATTAACACAATTACTGTCTTCATTCACATATTATTTCCTTTAACTTCCACTTTGCCATTTTTGTGATCAATGTGAAGTAAAAGTCAATGAAACGCAACACTTCCTACTGTCATACGTGACCAGGAGGGAATTAAAAATGTAAAATAGCTGCTATAAAATACTCGAGAGGAGCCCAGAAACCTCCACGTAATAATTAACAAAGAAAGTCTCACCTGAGCCCATGACTGAGCAGATGAGGATCATAGAGTTGTACTTGATCTCTGGAGCACTCCGCTCATCTGACAGCAGCTTGTGAAGCACTGACACCAGGTTGGCTCCAACAAAGTCCTTCTCAGCAGCAACTGGAAGGCAGAAAAAGTGCCTATGTGTTACTCTAATGGATATGAGGAAGTGGTCTGGTTTTCTCCAGTATGTGCTTCAGAGTAGATTGTCAAGTTTAGTTTGAGGATATGATAAATAATGCAAGCTAAAATGGTTTTCCTCTCCAAGTCCAACCGTTTTAAGCCATCTCAAAGCATCTTTCATCCTATTTCTGAACAATTGTCTACATGGACAAAAAAGGAAACTGAAATTATGTATCAATTTTAAGCTGGACTAAACTGCACAAGAATCTGCATTTTCTTTTGAAGAAATTGTGTGTGTGTGTCATGCAGTCCTATCAGCTTCTATTCATGATCTGCAAAATCACATATTTCCTTAAGAAGATCCTGTATCAGGCAGTGAAAATCTCAATGCAATCACTTCTACTTTGCCTTTTTTTTTATCAGTGTTATGTTACCAGTTTATCACTTCATGCAACTTATAACAAGCTATAACATTTTTTTTTTTGTTCAGTTAAATTCAAACATAAAAAAAATCTAATAAAAATGCAAACAACAACCAAATTACAAATTGAATCTCCTTGCTCTTACCCAAATCCAGTGCTGCTATGAGACCCAGAGCCACCAGGGCTTCATTCTGCATGATCATGTGCTCGCTGGTTGCCATGGTAACTAAGTGCTTGACTCCTCCTCCCTGGATAACAGTTCTGACAACTTCCTGAAATCCATATAAAAGATCACTTTAATAAACCAATTCCAGGACATATTTTTGTATAAACAGTAAATTTGTATGAGTCATTTCCTGCTACTTATCATGACACAAACTGACAACAGGTTGTTTAAATGATTCATCATAAAGTAAATTGCAGTAAACTGCACATTATTTAATTTTTAATTGTTCAATTTCTCTGACTAATAATGCAGAGTACATTATTTGATAAATATTTTCTATAAAATAAACATGTCTGTGTGTGATGGTTCCAATTCCACAACAAAGGACTGAACAACTATGACTTTTTTTTAAAAATTGTGTCAGGTCTCCAAATAGCCTCTATACAGAATCATAACTGCCTACAGCAGGCATGAAGAAAGATTTAAATGTTTGGTAAAGGTTAGATGTACAGTGGCATCTAAACTTTGTTTGGGTGTTCTTAAGTCAAGGCAGCTTTAAGTCACACCTCCTCTTTTCATTGATTGGACTCCAGGTTTGCTGTCACCTGACTCCAGTTGGCGTTTACTGACATCAGAATAGTGTTTCACTTACTTTTTCCACCATCACTTTGTATGTTTAATGCATGTGTTCTATAGAGACATGAAAGATTGTGACTGCTGTTTTATCAGTTTAGAAATATTGTTTTTGTTTAGATTTGTGACTTTGGTGAAGATCTGATCACATTTAATCACAAATTTATGTGGAAACCAGGAAATTCCAAAGAGTTCACTTACTTTTTCTTACCAATGTATCAGTACTTTATAATGTCTTTTTAGATTAAACTAATTCAGTACTTTAAGGTATTTAATGACTAGTCCTAAAACACTGTATTTTAAGTGTACCTTGGATTTGCTGTGTCGAATGAGCGCTGACAGGAGCCTGTTGGACTCGCCCATCACTCCTGCGTGATCTTTGGCTTCACACCACTCCACTAGCCTCTCCACCAGTTTCCCGTTGGTTCCCAGCTGATCTGCAGCTTCAGCTGAGCCAACACAGACAGCACACAAGATTACTGCTCTATTATTCTGGTGTCTACGATCACCCAAGTCCAGCACCAGTGAATCCAAATAAACCAAAATACATTTCACTATGAATTTGAATCAGTTTATACTGTGGTGTCAGCACTGATACACTTTGCTGTGAGGATTTTAGAGGACAAAGAAATTATCTAAAACCTCTACCTTGTGTATCGATGAGCATACGTAATGTCCCCAACAGTTTAAATTGCACTGGAGGCATCTCTGATTGCAAAAACTTCAACACCACGTCTGCTACTCCTGCTGACAGCATCTTGGATTTGTTCACCACTGGAGAGAGGAAACAAGAGGGCAGATTTTAACACAAGATTTTCATAGATTTTTAAACGATCACAAACGATAAACATTAACTTCAACAACAACAATTGCAGATGGCAACTTTCAAAGGGCAAGCCTGATATTACTAAAATGGCAAAACTACATTTCCTTCTGAAAATATTGGAAAGATAAGATAAATTTCTTTGTTTTTGCTGTGAACAAAAGACATCTGGGTTTAAGATTAAGTGCTTCGAAATATCAGATTTTCAGCTTTTATTTCATGCTATGTAAACCTTAATACCTTAAACAACAGACAGCACCATTTTCAAAAGTATTGGAACATGTGACTGATAGGAGTTTCTTGTTACCCAGGTGTGTCCTGCGAGATTGATTTGCAAATAATAACTGACTCTAAATAACTACTCCTATCCTCCTTTTATCCTTGGGTTTTATAATCTTAAATCTAGGTTAGAATTTTCAGAAATGTACAGAGAAGCTCTGGAACAAAGCTTTAAGAACTGATGAGAACGAGATTACCTAAGTGATGGAAAGGTCAGAATGTGGAGGAAGGAAGGATCTACTCATGATCCAAAGCATACAAGCTGAACTGTGAAGCACCATGGAGGTAGTATCATAGCTTGTGCTGCATAGCTGCTTTTAAAACAGACTCGAGCTTTATTGATGCAATAAATAATGATGGCAGCAACAGAATGAATTCAAAGGTGTACAGGAATGCAGCAAAACAATGACCCAAATCATGCTGCCAGAGGGGCCTGTATGTGCAATATGCAAGCAAGAGAATAAATCTAAAAACTGGCACACAGACCCAAGTATACAAAGGTACAACGGTACCCTAACAAACTCGCTTTAGTCAGATCTCAGTTGAGCTATGACGTTAACTTTACTCTGCGTTTGACTTGATGTAGCAACTCACCAGGTATGGCCAGATTCCGCAGAGCGCTGAGAGCTGCGTGTTGAACAGTGACGTTCCCTTCCTCAATGTGCCGATCCAACAGTTCCAGAAGCTTCTGCACAATCCCAGTGTCCACCATGTGGATGCAGTTCCCGTCTACGTAAAATACAAGGATAAGAGAAACCTTAATGTTCTCACTGGTGCTAGATGTTGCAACAAAGGCTCACATTTTTGCCAGTAACTGATAATTGCAAAAGCAAAGCTTACCATTGCGAGCAAAATTAGCAATGGCCAAAGCCCCAGCCAGCTGCAGCTGATGGTTATGAGATGGTATCCAGGACAGGACCCTCTGGAAAACACTGCCTTTTCCTCCTTCAAACAGCTTCTGCATGGACTCATCTACACAGCAGGGTGAAGACAGGTTATAGGAGCAAGCTGCTGTTTAAACAGCAGTTAGTCCACTTACAAATGTCTTTGTTGTTTGCAGTGTCATTTCTGAGACTGTGCTTTGTGGTGCTGTAGAACCATCACACTCTGTGTCACCCGTCATTAACGCAAACATTAAACCAGCTTTTTGAAGTCTCCCATCTCTTTCGAGGACTTCTATAGACTTAATCTACAGCCTGCCAGTCAAACTTAAAGTTCTTTAGATTCCCCAGTGTGAGTGACTCTTGAGTTCTGACATTGTTGTATGTTCCACAGGGGTGTAAGAGTTCTGAAAGTGAGAACTAAAGCGCGAGACAAGACTTCGCTCTCAGTTCCAGCACCATTACACCCTTATTGTTATATAGGGTATAAATTCCAGACCATGTTGCAGGTATTCCATGTCTCTCGCAGCTGTATTACTAGCATCTCCCTGATGCCAGCAAATTTGATCCAAAAATCCCAGAATTCTCGTACGTCTTGTCATAAGAGGACCCGTCACCTGCCTGTCCACAGGCTTTATGTTAAGAAAATGCTTTTTCATTTTTTGGACCCACTTCTTCAACAGAATGATATAGCCTAATATACAGCTATGCTGACTGAACAAATTACCATTGGCTACTTCTAACCTGGCTGATTCCTACAGTACATTTCAAAATTGAGAAGGTGGTTGTGGTTAAAAAGATGATGTGATATGATCTTCCACCCCTACTTGGTGGGTGAGAGTAAAGCGAGGCATTGTGTTGCTTTGACAGAACTTAATCAAGAGAATGTAAACTGATGGTAAGACTTGTGAATATTTATAACACGCCATGTTCAGCTCTTTTCCATTGCAATAAAATATTTACATAAGGGTTGAATTATTAATTCTCTACATCAGTGATGGACAGAGGACTCTAAACAATTGTATTTATGGGTCATAGTATGTGTAGGTGAAATGTTCAGTTTGGGGTGATCCTTCCTTTATACAGCAGGGTCTTTGCTACAACTGTAACCTGGCAGCAGTTTGAAGAAAGCATGAATTTTTTATTACTGTTGCACAAGATTCTTTGAATCAACGCTGTGAGGTTTGTTGCATAACTGACGACAATAAAACCAGTTATTAATACTGGTAAACATGGTGTTTACCTCCCAGGAGCAGCAGAACCATGAGGTCAGAGGCAGTCTTAAGTTGGGCAATGTCCTCCTCCCTCTCTCCGTCCACAGTCTGAGCCACCACTTCCAGCAGACACTCCACCAGGCCTGCCTCCACCAGCTGAAGCTTTATCACATCTGGCGAGGGAAGACGGACAAGACATTTAGAAAGGGAGCAGTGAAGTCTGAAATAAAATGCACATTAATCATGAGTGTATCATAAATTTTTAAAATAGGACCGAAATTACCATGAAAAATATAAAATATAGATAATACACGTGGTTCATGGTTCTCCCAAAGGTGCTGCTTAGTACTAACTTATTGTAGTACTTACTATTTGTACATCCATTGCCTAGACATTAAATTAGATTCAAGATTCAAGTTTATTATTATCATATGTACAGAATACAGTGTACCGAGCACAATGAAATGCTTACTTGAATGTCATCTTCGCAGACAGAACATGAAAGACATAGAGGTGCAGCAATACAATAAATAAACACAGTTCTAGCTGTAAGTTGCATAAACGTAAAGTGTCAGTGCAGTGTAAAGATTTGTGTGCTACAGTATTGCACGTAGTATGAG
>JAUMHL010000011.1:17255693-17273134 GCA_032362345.1 Sandelia bainsii
AATGCAGAGCTGTAATCCACAAATAACAGTCTGGCATAGCAGTTCTTATTGTCCAGGTGAGCCAGGGTGGTGTGAATCGTGTGTGAGATGGCGTCTTCAGTGGATCTGTTGTGGCGGTATGCAAATTGCAGGGGGTCCAAAGTGGTCGGTATGGTGCTCTTAATGTGTGTCATTACCAGCCTCTCAAAGCACTTCATTGCGATGGAGTTTAGTGCAACAGGCCGAAAGTCATTAAGGCAGCTGACTTTGTTCTTCTTAGTGGAGAACAGAAAAAATTACTTTAACAACCAACTGGTAGAGAATCTCAAATTATTTTTATGCACTTTCTAGTTACAGCTTGCCATATGTGAATATTTTATTTTCTCTGTTTTCTCTTGGTCTTTCAGGACAGTAAACATGTCCTCAAACAAATAAAGAAAACTGGTATTTTTCATTACTTGTGGACATTTTATGGATAAAAATAAATTGACAGGTTACTGATAACAAAATAACTTTAGTGCAGTGTCTTCTGTTGTTCCATTAAGGCTTTGTTTTCCCACTTTAATGTAAGTGATAAAATAACATAAAATTAATTTTAATATTGGTCACAGCTGCAGTCTCAAATTATCCCTGCCTGACCATCAAACCTTTGACTTTTTTTCCCCGCAATTACAAGTGTGATTGTTGCTTCTCTAGAAACCTAATCAACAACAAGCAGTGAGACAAATGAAAGAGATGGAGGAGTAGGGAGAGAGAGGTTTCTCTGGAGTAGAGTTAAGTAGGACGTTGTCCTGGAGACTGACAATGTGGGAGCACCCAGTGTGCCTGGAATGGCGATAACAACAGTCAGTAAGATGCTCTTTCTGCTACTGAAACAAACACACACACACACACACGTTTGAAAAGGAGCAGCTGAGCAAATGCAGGAGCTGCCTGTCATGATTGTGCAGTTAACAGTTAGCCTGGAAAGCATGAGTCACACTGAGAGGACAATTTACTGTACAGTAGGTGGGCATAATTTTCATCTAAAGGCATGTGAGAACACAGCAGTCTCTTGCTGCTCCGCGTCTGAGAGCAGACATCCCATGCAGCCTTTTGTAAAGCTTAATAAGAGAAAGAAAAAAAACACACTACCATTTTCTGCAAGCGGAGCCAGAACCTCAAAAATCATTTCCTTCTTCTCATGCTCTGTCTGTTTCTGAAAAAGACGAACCAGCTCTTCGGCGATATTGGTGGAGGCAAACTGTTCTTTGCTGGACTCTGAAAAACAAAGATTATCACAGATATGGCACATATACAGTATGAAACACTGTCTTGCTCATTCCGACACATCTAGGGGGCATCATTCCATTCACATTAACGATAACATTAACATTTTCTTAATTTATGTCATTCACTGTTTTCAACAGTACAGGTAAAAAAAAAAAGACACTAGCTACCACTCTAGACAATGAAATAATAAACTCCTTAGTAAGCAAGGCTTCTTGACTAAACAGATATTTAGATGTACTCACCAAGCTCAGCCAAATTCCCAAAGGCAATTAGACACATTTCTGTCAGGGCTGTGTTGTGGGAGTGGATGCCTAGCAGCTTCACCAGAGTGGGAATAACACCCATGTTGATCAGCTGGGCTTGTAAGGAATCTGCAATAAAAGACGCAGAAAGACGAGCAGTCTATCCGTTGTTCTGTACACGTGTGAAACTTCGTTTGAAAGCTGATATGCTCTAAACGATGATCATCTACATTACACAGGCTCACTTCAAATGGTGTTCACACAATAACAAAGACACCAAAATCAACTTCTTTCAAAACTCACAATCAAATCTGAAAAATAAAATCACATTTCTAGATCGACAGCCTGAGATTTCAAAAGCCAAAGGAAAAATGTGAGGGATATTCATTTGTCTTTTGATTAGTTCAAATGGTAGAAATATTAAAAGTACCCGAAGAGCACGAAGAATGTATTCAAGTATTGAGATTTAAAAACAAGACAGAGTAGATGAATTAACAGTTGTAGTAGACAAAGGTGGGCAGATGAGCAGAATAGAAGAAAAAAGTCAGACACTTATTCAGTGCTAGCCATGAACTTATTATAGCAGCGAAAGCTAGACCATAAACCCATGTAACAGGAAGTAGAAACATTTCATTTAAGTGATACAAAGTATTACCATTAAGCAATTTAACACTTGGAAACAACAAACCAGGTGAAACATGTTTAAACTGTGAACCTCAGATGTGACAATGAATCACTGACAAAAAAAACACAGTAAAAGGACACTGTTCACATGATTTCTACAACTTACTTTACTACACGTTTAACCTGCTATTTCATTATAAACCCATTGTTGTACTTGACTTGTATATTGCTGTTTTCAGTCCTATGGGCCTTAACATATCGATACTGTAAATGCTGTTACGTTATATGCAGACAAACTTGACTTGAGCACTGGTGTGAGACCGAGATTAGTGTTTACAACATCTGCACAAAGTATAACAGTTACAAAATAAATAGACCCTTTTTTTAGCTCTGCATTATCAATACCTGTATCAGTCTCAAAATCCAAATATTTGTCTGGCTCCACTAATAATCTATGAAAATTCCCTTTTTGTTTCCCTTTTGGAAAAAAATGTTAACATTAACAAAACTTTTATATCCAGAAAACATTATGTGTCCTCTTCAGGTTCTCTTATGTGTTTACTGTAAACATTATCTTAATTAGTTTTCTTGAGATCCCTTTATTTGTGGCAGCTCATTCACTGGTAGTAAGCGTCTCAACATTAGCTGGATGTAAAGAGTCAGCTCGATGATTAATGCTGCTGAAGGCTGCAGAAAGCCACAAGAGCCATTTATTCTTTTAATGCAACCTCAAGCCTCCCATCCCCCCCAGCACAACAGATCCAAACATTATCCCGTGCCAAAAGACACCTTGGCAGGAGGTAAGAGTCTGTCAGATCACACACTCGCTACTCTCAACAAGCCTCGTTATCACAAACACTGCAGGACAATCCCGACAAAAATCTACAAAGATATACGGTTTCTCATCTTTTGTAAACAGCCAAAAACAACAGACCACGTCAAGTATATATCACAGTTAAGATGACTGAAAGTAATACATGAATATGTAATGAGAGAGGTGGAAGACAAAGAATAGACTGTATGTTTGTACGCACAAACTGTAACCTTCTAATGCATGATAGAACGATCAAACATTACTTCAGTCTATATTCATACTGAAGACATGTGGATATTTTATTGTGGAAATGTGAAAAAGCTACAAAAGATTAGACTTCCTTTTTTACGGAGAGCTGGAGTGTGTTTAGCGTAGCTTAGCATAAAGAGAAATGGGAGAAATACCTGGCTCGGCATTGTCCAAAGTTTTAAAATAGAGCTACCAACATCTTCATAACATGTTGCATCTTTTTTTGTTTAATCTGGGCACACACTGAAATATAATAAGACTAAAGAGTGCACAGCTCTGCTAGGTGCTCCTTGCTATATGCGAATGTTCCCACAACATGCTCATTTAGCAGACAGATCATGTTTAACACAGTCACCATCTGAATTTGGTATTTAGCATATTAACATTTTCTATTTAGTACTAAACATAAAGAACAACTGAGGCTGGTGTGGAGGGCATTAGTCCAAGTCACAAGATGAAAAGTCAGGGGAGAGAAGGTAGTACAATTTATATTGATGGGAATATGACATGTGCACCACATTGCAAGACATCAGACACACATCAGATAGTGATAGATGTATACTGTGATACTGTACTCACAACCCTAATTCCAAATAATCCATCTGTGCACAAATCCCCAAAGTCATTAGGATACAGCATCAGGATGCTGGATACAGCTGAATGTCTCCTCAAATTTGGTGACAACTATCTTTTGGATTGTGAGACATTGAATAAGTGACAACTGGAGCTGCTTTTGGGACTGGTCAAAAACTCATCAACAAAGTCATGAGAATTTCTCATATTGGGGCTACGAATTTCTAAAAATAAAAAAAATCATGACAATCCAAAGAGTAGTTGTCAAATCATTTACTCTAGACTGAAATGATGAACCATCCCATAGATGAACATTATCATCTAGAGCCATACCACTAGCAAGGCCGAAAGCATGAAAGAAACTAGCTAATGAATATGTTCTACCTGCTGAATCTATGAACAAAACTAATTTAGAGGGAAGGTAGATTCAAAATGTGTACTGCAGAGATGAACGCTGGTTCTTAGCAATTATTAATAACTGCAGATTACTTCAGAGGTGAAGGAAAGCAAGTGAGAGCATAGCAGAAAGATAGTAAGGTCACACCAAACCAGAGAAGAACAGAACCTGGTTCAGTTGAATCCTACTATCTGTGTAAAAGAAAGAGAACATCCGCTGATTAGTTAAGATGGGTTAACAGTTGTTCTTGGGGGAAGATGGTCATTACCATTATCATTGCTATAGTTCATCAGCATGCCACAAAAGACAGTCAAGAGCTTCTCATTTTCCGGCTCAGTATTTTGGTAGAGGGATTTAATGTGTTCAGCTACTATCTGAGCCCCTCCTGCCAGGTCAACTGCACTCCTGCCCTCATCTGCAAAACAAAGAGGTCAGGACACAAATCAAGCACAAAGCAAAGGAAAAGAAAAAAAAAAGAAAAATAACCACAACTTGAAAAATACATATGAAAGCAATGCTAAATAAGCAGAACAAATCAGTGGAAACTACAGCCATAAAACAGTCACAATGCTGATTAAAATAAATGTAATGGAAAGAACTGACCACAACTACATGACATGAATATCTCAAAAAAAAAAAGAAAAGAAAAGGTTTTTCAATGGCAACTGGACTCGTTTTAGTTCCTTGACTACGTTACGCCCTTCCATTCCAGAGGGCTTTTTCCAAGTCTGGCATGAAGCAGATCCAAGTCTAGGTTTTAAGTGTGGTGTAATAAGGATTCACATGAGGTAACAGTCCATCTGATGAAGCCTTTTTAGTAATCAAATCCATACAGAAACCTGGGCTTTAATTATTGGCCATAATTCTTCCTATATATAATTTCTTTCCACTGTATGTGTGGTAACAGAATAAAGCTCTCTCTGCACAATTTAATAGCATTATTTTGTTGGAGCCACAAATTAATCCTCAACACAATCCGCAGCAAAATCAAAGGAACTGCAACCTTTAAAAAGGAAAACAGAAAAGAAGCTGCCCACTGACACTGGATTCTGTTTTGCATGATGAAGCCTTTGTGTGCAGTGTCCATTTCCAGATTGTAGTCCTCTGAAGGCCAGGACACTTTACCTTTGATACTGATACTCATCACAAGTGCCTTGGTTTGTTCTTTCTTTATATCTTTAAAGAAACAAATAAACAGAAGTGGAATAGTCTCTCTGGGAGGGCTTTGTCTGGTAGAACCACTGCCAAACAAATTGTTACATGAGTCAGTCCTTGTGCGTCTGCTACTTTCATTTACTTGTGGCAGAATTCCACGACTCAACTCTCAGCAGCACGGCGACGCCATGCCACAATATTCTGTTCTAGTCATGCAATGCTGACTCAACAATCTGTCCCAAGAACAGGCAGTGGTGGAGTATGAATAAATAGTTTATCAGCAGGAACTTGAATATTGTGGCTAGTCTCTAAAGAGTGCTATGTGAGAGCTAACTACAAGAATGGCAAGTGGTATTGACCATTATTAATGGATTAATCTCTGTTAGTTGTACGCATGGTGTCTTTGGCCCTGGGGAAAGTGAATAAAAGATCTACGTTTTAGGTAGAGCACATTCAGTGCATTAACTGTAGACTGTCAGCCAACTGTCTCAACTTGAGCTGTGTTGAGTAGTTTGAAGGACAGAAAAAACAACAACATTCAAACTCAACTCAAGGCTGCGTTGGTTTAAACTCAAAGACACACATCGGCAAACAAAGATTTAAATAGCTTGGATGGTTACTGTGACAGTACTGAGCTGTACAACCACAATGAGGTGCATAATATCGCTAACAACAGAGCCCCTGAGAAGCTCCAGTAGAACCTGACCAAGATATATTCATATATTATATTCTAAGATATATATCACAGGTCTTAAACCTTACACTGTAAAGTGCCTTGAGATGACTTGTGTTGTGATTTGGCGCCATATAAATAAAGTTGAATTGAATTGAATTGAATATCAGCAGCTATTGTCAGATCATCTGCAAATTTCTCAGCCTAAAAGTAAAGTAAACAAAGACTAGATATTTCATACGTTGTTAATTGTATATATCTTAGCTTACTATTAGATAGCTGGTAATGGACCAAATTGAAAGCACCCTTATCAAAAATGTATGTTGAATGAAAAAAATGAATATCAGCATTTGATCTTGAAATTCATTGATACAAACTCCAGTCATTGTCCGAATGGTTGGGTTCATTTTCTCTGAACCAGGTCAAGCTGTCTGGTGGTTGCTAGCCTCTGCAAAGTCCTTTGTTGTCTTGATGTGATTTTCATGGACAGTATGTCTATGCACAAAGTAAAAATCATCCAGTTTATTGATAATTGTTGTGATAAGTAACACAATTCAACTGTCTACAAAGGATGGCAAGATGGAGCATGAACCCAATGCAGGTGCATGTGTTCTGGTTTGCAGAGTGTCTTGTATTTTACTGATGCAACTGAAGCAATGTCTCAAACGTGTGTTCCTTTAAGGTGGTGAGCAGCTGCTTCCTCACACTTTCCCAGTGCGTCTCGATCATCAAACCAGCTTTATGAGACAGCCCCACCACTCAAACAAATGTCACACCCCACCAGATTCCACAGATTCCAAGCTTTTCAACAAGATGAGAAACTATATAGCAGACGAGACAGCTGTGATTCAAGCCTCTAAAGCAGGCTGCTGAGATCAGGCTTAAACGCTGCTGCTCGTCCCTGAGGTCAATACTCAAATAATCCACACGGTCCATTTAGTAATTAACTTTCCTAGAGCGGATATCTCAAAAGTGCTACGGATACAGTTTTCAGACAGAATCGTGATATTGTCAGAAACTGTGACATCTTAGTTTTTATATACATTACATACATCATCAGTAAAGATAATAAAGATATTTTTTTTAAATGACTGTCTACATGAGCGTAGCTCTTGCATGCTGTGTTTTCTATCTGCTTGTTAACTGGGACGTAATGTGCAACTTAAGGGGCCAACTCCCTCAGACCTGTAATCCTCTACCATGGATATATAATGAGAACTTTCCTTAACACATCTGTGTCTTGTACACGATCATGTCCTTTTTCAGTGAGGCATCATTGGACTCATTTCTTTTGAACTGAGTAGTTAGTAAAGATATTTTGCCTTGTACTGGTGCAGTGTCTAGGATTTATGAGGCTGTAGGAAGCTAGCTAGCAGACAGCATTTAAATATAATCTGCCCCGTTCATGACGAGACATTTCTTTTAAAGTGTGCAGGGCTGATTTAACTTCAAATGCAAATAAAGATTAAAAACAGCATTTGTTGCAACGTTAGCACACAACCTGGAGTTAGAGTTTGGGGTGAAATTTTCACACCAGTAAAAATTTGTTATTATGCTACACCTTGTGAAAAAGATAAAACAGTTAGCTAATGTTAGCCATTAGCAAACTTAAAATGTACCTTAAGTATTCAGGCATCAGCTGCAGTGCTCTCTATGTGAATGATATCTAATTATGATTATGTAGAACCCAACTAAATGTCCCTGTATACAACCCTATATCTGTATTAAGGGCTTGTCTAGGTGAAACACATCTTAAAACATCAAAGTGTTTGCTACTGTAGCCCCAAAGCAGTTCATTATTATTATTAGTCTTCTATTAGGTCTGTGATGGTGATGACAAGGCTCATGAGGGATTCAATATTCCCTAAGCAAAGCAAACTCCTACTTACGGCTGTCATAACAGATGTTGCCAAGAGCTCGGCCGGTCTGCAGTAAAACCTCCTGGTCGGTGGAGTTTAACAGCTGAACTAGAGGAGGGATAAGACCGGCTTCAACGCAGGGGCTCCGCATGAACTCTAGAGAGAAGCAAGGATATCAGGTAACAGGTCAGAATAAAGTTGTCGTCTGTTCAAAGAAGTTAAAAACATCAACCTGCTCTCTTAGCACACATGTACAAAAACTGTAATGACAGTATTTGTTTTAAATGTAGTGCTTAGTTTGGCCAAACCTAACAAATGATTAAGATACTCAAGAAACTTTAAAAGGTACAGGGCAAATTTCCTATAAAACTGACCAATCCCAAACAAACATCATTAGGTTATATAACATACCAGGACTCCAGCACACAAATTCTAACACTTTCACTAATCCTCAAAGATGGAATTGCTGTTAGGACGGTTGCTAAGTAATGAAAAGATTCATTCATAATGTGACAGTTAATAGGAAAAGGCGAAAACTAAACACACAGGAAACCTGTCAGCTTTAACTGATAGTCTACTATACAGTGGCAAGTTCACTATTTGCATCTTGCTGGTTTTCTGCATTAAATGTGATCATATAATTTTACTTTTGTAAAAACGATAGAGATTGATGTCTTGTCCAACTCTGTTTGTAGTCATGACTCTTGGATATGAAGTCCAGAGTCACGTCTAAATTCTACACTCTGTGGAGGTTTTGTTTTTCATATTTGGGCTTGGGCAAGATTTCAATTTATTCCAAGTGGAAAACCTTTGTCCTTCAGCATCACCCAAACTCAGCATCTTCATAGTTGCCCACGCAGCTATTTGTGTGCAAAGGTTATGAGTGAGGGGTCCACTCAGAGGGTCCAGATTTCTCTGAATGAGGTGATTATTTACTGCTGTCTAAGAGACGTTTACATCTCTCTCTGTTAGTGACTTTCCATGTTCTCACCAATAACCATATTATGATCAGATTTCTGTATGTGCAGTCGAGAGTGAATCTGCTGGGTTGTACTGTGGTGGTCATGGATTATGTGCAGGTCATACAGGTTTTTAGATGAAATCTTGTCTGGTGACAAGACTGAAAGGGAAAAGGGAGTTGTCCTTAGCACAGCAGTCACTTGGCCGCTTGCAGACGTTTCCGGAAGCAGTGACAGATAAATGCCAGCGGGTTGCTGCCAAGCTTGGCAAACTGCTGGGGAGTGATCATTATCTGCAGTCTTAAAGCTGCTAAAAACCCATTCATTATCCAAACCTTTTCTTGCCCCGAGTTCTGTTCACGTCTGCTCTTTTCTACTTAAAAACCTTTTCCTGTGCTCACACAGAGGCTTTATGGAAAATGGAAGCTCTCTGACACCTTACACAATAAGCTCACAGCTGGCGACTGCTCAGCTCTGAAATTTGAAGGAGGGCTGTTAAAACTAGCCCCGGTCTAAAATGACCTGTCAATCAAACACGCTTCTGTTTGATTCTTCAAATCTATTAAATCACACTAAAGTTCTAAAATATACAACATTTACATGGTTTCTCCATTTACACCAAATAATGTATTCATGGAGAGAACACAGGGAAACAAAAAGGATGAGTGTAAAAATTACTGACGAACGGAGGAACACAAAGTCAGGATGTTGCTGGGTAGATGGGCTTGGAAACCGAACCTCACCATTTTTGGCCACCTCAGCTATGATGTTGGCTACTTTAGGGCTGCAGGAAGACTGGGGGTTTAGCAGGCTGGGGAGCAGAGGAAGAACACCCATCTCCTGGATCTTCACACTGGCCTCTGTGTCTGAGGAGGAGAAACAGAATCAGTTTCAATACCACTGACGCATGCTGTAGAAATGCAAAAATACATGGTGCCTACTTATCACTTAGGTTATGGTAAGAGCATTGCCACACACACACACACACACACACACACACACAGGACAAAACATACAAATCTGATGACTACTCTTTATTCACATTTGAGTTGTGTAAAAAGTCTGGTACTAGGTCCAGAGTAGGCCAGCTGCCAGAGCACTTTCTATGGATCAAAAGAACAATCAAAGCTCAGCTCACTGTTGTTGGCGAGTGCTTTGAGAAGGCAGTCCAGACAGCTCTCCACGCTGTCAGTGGTGCTGTCTGTAGACGCTAGCTTCAGCTTCTCCAAGGCTTCACTCAGGTTGTCTGGAAACACAAGCATTTCATAAACAAACGATTGAAAGGTTTTTAATTGGAAAAAAAATGCTCTGGTTACCAGAGCATTCATTGTCAAACAGCTACAAGCATGTTGCATACTAGGTGTGTAATGGTTCTGAAACCGAGACCGGAACATTTACAAAGGCACCCATCTGAGGCTGTACCTACAAACAGCTGCTGCTTGGAAAGACACAATGCGTCAGCGTCTATCTGCTTTTGTCACTAAAAAGCAGCTAAATGTGCGCCATTCGTGTTTTTGTGGCATAAGCTGATCCTTAATCTAACAACACTACAGCAAGCTATTTGTACTTGGCACGTTAAACATAACAGATAGAATGACACTGGTCAACATAATATTTGCTACCTAGGAAAAATGATGTTATTCTTATGGAATTTTAATTTTTTATTAAGAATGATGTAGTTTTCTGTACTTGTAGAGTAGAGTAGGTTGGTTGGTTTAGGTGTCTATCAACATACTCCAACAATAGGAAATGGACGCATATCAATCCCAGTGTGAGCACCTCTGTGGTAAAAAATGGTGTGATAATTAGTGCTGTAGTGAATGTGTTTCTAGTGGTTCTAGTATAAATACATGTGTATCTGGAAGGTCCAGTTACTCGTGAATCAGTCTGCTGGTCAAAAACTACACAGTGAAGGCAAAAGAACACTGAAAATGAGTCTGCAAAAAGGTTATTGAAAATCACAAGTTAGGGGACAGATCCAACAAAATTTCTGACCCTAACTCATTGAATATCCCTACAATACAGTTAAATTCATTATAATCCATTATAAATGGAAGGAATATGGCACATGTGTAATTCTGCCTACATCAGGTAGGCCTGCTAGGTGACAGTGCAAGAAGGGGACTAGTGACTAGTAGGCCACCAAGATACCTGTGAGTCCTCTAAAGGAATTTAAAGTTTGTGCGACTGAGATGTTAAAGACTGTACATACAGCAGCTGTTGGCTACTTTCTTTACCAGTCAAAGCTTTATGGGCAATTGGCAAAGAAAAAAAAAAATCACATAATTTCTTAGTTAGAATTTGTCAGAAGGCACGTGGGAGCTCTGAAGTCCTCTATGGTCTGTGACAGGGGTGTGTTCAGCCAATCAGACGCTGTACGTGCAGGCATCGTTGGAAAACAAGCAGGACAGCGGCCCTCGAGGACCAGGACTGGCCACCCCTGGCCTATGACAAGGTTCTATGGTATGTTGAGGGCAAAACTAAGCTTTTTGGCCATCAGACTAGATGCCACGTTTGGCGTAATCCAAACACTGCACATCACCATAAAAACACGTCCCCGCAAGAGTGAAGCGTGATGGTGACAGCACCACCATCGTGGCAAGATTTGCTTCCCAGCAAGACAATGACTCCAGCATACAGCTACGACTGCACACAAATAGGTTCAAAACAACAACGTAAATAATGTGGAGTGGCCCAGTCAGAGTCCTGACCTCAGTCAAACTGAAAAATTGTGGCTGCACCATGTAACCCGAGCCGAGCTTGAGAAGTTTTGCAAAGAATGGAGGAAAAACTGCAGTGTACAGATGTGCAAAGCAAATTGAGACTATTCAATTCTGATTCAGAGGGCTGCGATGCAATTATAAAACAATTATTGATCCATCTTTTTATGTAAGACTTTTTTCTCTCAATATATGAGTGCTTGGTACTTTCAAAGCAAAGTATTTGTAATGGTCCATAATGAATTCCCTTCCAATAACTTCCAACAAAACCAATGGAAGAGATATGGCAAAACAAGAAGGTTAAATTTGCCAGCATTCAGTGATAAAATACGCAGTTACAGTGACACAAGATACACGCATCACATGTTAAAGCTATTCTACCTGCTTTCTTCATTGGTCGCATGACTTCAGCTTTGGTCTCATTGTAGAGTGTGGGGACATTTGTGAATCGATGCATAATTGTTCACATCTGCATCACAATCATCTAAACCTATTCACACAGACTCAACGCTGTCACTGCTACCAAAGCTGCATATACTAAACACTGACTTAAAAGGGTGAATCTTTATTTAATTACTTATTTTAAGTATATTCTACTCCATCATCGTCAACCTGCTGCCCCACCAGCCAGAGCACAAATCAACAATTTATGCCTGCTGCACATAACAAATGATTAGGTTATCATTCGTATTAATGAGCTAAAGGAACAAATTACAGGCTGGCTATTTCCTAATAACATGACAACAATATAACAGTGACTAATCAAGGCTTCCCCTCACAGCTCTTCTCAGAAATGAGCTGCATTTTGTAACATCTGACAGAGTGATACCTCCTGGATTCACAGTATAGATTTATTTACAGTCTGATCCAATTGACTGATATTAATCATTTACAATAACTAGGGCTAAATAATGCCTGAGGAGGCAGCTTAAATACAGCACATCCATTATAACCACAGTGATGCTTATTCACTAGGACTATATAAACTGGTTAGGACTGACCTGTCGGGTTTGGTCCTGAATCCAGTCTAATTACTCCAGAAGCTGACACACTATTCTCTGCTGATGATTAATAAGTAAAGTCCCAGTAATACAGGGACTTGTTTCCAACACTGCTTACAAAGCAGGTGATAAATACATTACATAAGGATTGCAGACACTGTTGCAGTGACCTGGTTGTTGCTGTCAGTTGTCAGTGAGCTGCACAACCCACACAACCATCCACAATTCTTTATCCCTCCACCCCTGGATGCCCCCGCCTCACAGGGGCCCTGGTTTTCAAGAGTGAAGTAATGGTTAGTGAATCTAAACATGTCACTTGCTATTCACTTCCCTGGAAGATGTAGTACTACAGTAGCTGTAGGCCAGCGCTCAAACAGCCAGTAACCTGTGTGTGTGTCCATCATCAGGAAGCTGTGCACACATTACAGAGAGCAGTGCAGTATAAACAGCAACACAAAGTGGGCTGCTGGATTCTATTGCATAACAGCTGTGGAGATGGAGGAGTGCCATCTACACCATCAGCAGCACACTGCCATTTCAGAGGATGTGCATTCATTTACCAGCCGTGGACCTTCAAGCCGTTTCAAGTCCCAGCTGAATTATCATCGAGCAAACACGAAAGCGATGACAATACACGAGATCCGCTGAGCTGTCACTGCTGAAGAGGTTTTTAAAAATGAATGACGCTCAGTAGAAGCACGGACAGTGGAGTCAGGGAAGCTACCCCACCCGAGTACTGAGGCAGACACGCGCGCGCGCGCGCACGCACTTCATATGCCTAACAGTGAAATAGCAAAACTAAACACTGAAGGTAAAAGGAAAAGAAAAATACATGCACGACAAGCAATAACGTGGCTGCCTGCAAACAAGTCCGCGATATATTTTATGGTTTAAGTACACGGAGAAAGGAGAAATAGTGTTGGTTAACTCGGCTCACAGTGAGCTCGTTAGCTTCATGTAACGTTACTCACCCATCTCAGCAGGATGTTGCTCCGGATAATAAGCCGGGATGCTAAGCTCTCCAGGGCAGCTGTGAACCGTGTCGTGCTAGCCGGTGGGTGGGGGGCGCACCGCTTCCCCAACACTGTTCGTCCCTCAAACCGCGTTAAACTGGTTAAGTTGGTGAGTATGTTAGCTAGCTAGCTAGCTAGCTAGCCAGTTAGGTTACGTTAGAGAGAGCAGCCGCCGGGCCGTTCGGGCAGTTCCACTCGTGTGGATACAGCTGTGCAGCGGCCTGTACACCGGCTGAATAACAGGTTAAAACATCTGACTGCCTCTCGTATCCACACCAACAAACACAACCTGCTGACTGGCGCTCCCCAGGACGACTGGCTCAGTTTAGCATGCCACCGTCAAGTCACTTCCAGACGGGAGGTAGAGAGCGACTTCCGGGCACAATCTTCAAAATAAAACCTTTGCGTAGAGAGTGTGTCAGTTTGCAGCTGGACATAAAAATCCATTCATATACAGTATTTTCCAGTTCAGCGGCGACAAAGAGGAAGATGTTTCTTTTTGCATCCAAATGATAGTTACATTTCAATATATCATTTTTTGTTTGTTAATTGTTTGCTTGCATCGTTGTTTTTGTACTGCATCCAAGAATTAGATTTTGGGGATATGTGTAACCTTAAAAACTGAATTCATCGCTGATAAAGTAGTCTCAACCACAAAGTCCATTCACCAGCAGTTCTGAAGCTTTTGTACATCAAAACTCAAACTGGTCATTGCGAGTGATTCTGACCCTATTTTGTCCACACAGGGGCGCTGTGACACCAATATCCAGTTTCATGAAGGATTCTGATAATCTCATACTACTACTACTACTACTACTACTAATAATAATAATAATCAGCTACCTTTGGTTCATTTGTCCTTTGCAATGTCATTATTTCTGATGACCATCAGCTTGGGTCTGAACTAGGTGGCAGAAAATAGAGATGACATATATTTAACTTTAAAAGAAGTTGGGTCACTGTGTAAAATGTAAAAAAAATCAGAATGCAATGATTTGCAAATCATTCAGGACGTATATATTTGACTGAAAATGGTACAAGGCCAACAAATCAAGTGCTGAAACTAAGAAGTGAAAAAAAACACAACATATGTGGAACATCTCAAACAATGCTAAACCACCTTCTGCACGTATTACAGCAGCATGGCTCAGTAGTAAAAGAGTCAGAGTGCTACCAACTGCTGGACCTGCAGTCCAGATCTATTAATCACTCAAAATATTTGGTTCATTATACATTGAAAAATACAACACCGAACTGTTGAGTAGCTGAACTCATACATGCATCAAGCAAGAAGAAGAAAAAATGCTGCTTTCAAATTGAAAAAATGTTGACATTGTGGTGATGCAGGGGGAGGTGATGCAACACAATGAAAGATGTTGCTAGCATCAAATTGACAAAACATTTTTCAAAAAACAATCACATTTTTCCATTTCAACATTTGATTTTTTGTCTTACATTGTCTTATACTGTTCATTGTACATCCCCAGTTCCAAAAAAGTTGGGACGCTGTGTAAAATCTACATAAAAACAGAACACAGCAATTTACAAATCTCATAAACCCATATTTTATTCATAATAGAACTGAGAAAACAGATCAAATGTTTTAACTGAGAAAATCTACCATCCATCCATCATCAGAGGTGGGGTACACCCAGGACAGGTCTCCAGAGTACCCGGAGAGAACCCACACAGACATGGGGAGAACATGCAAATTCCACACTTGGCCGACCCGTGGATTCACATCCAGGTCCTTCTTGCTGTGACACAACAGTGCTAAACGCCACAGTGCAGCCCATAAAAATGTACCATTTTAAGAAAAAATATGGTCAAAGGTCTGCACTGCAGGGGGACAGTTCAGCACCAGGACTCTTCTACTACAAAGTCATGCTGTTGTCATAGATGTAGCATGTGGTTTAACATTGTCCTGCTGAAATATGCCTGGAAAAGATGTTGTCTGGATGGGAGCATATGCTGCTCTAAAACCTGGATCTATCTTTCAGCACTGATGGAGACTTTCCAGATCTGCAAGCTGCCCATTCTATAGGCACTATGCTCCCCCCACACCATCAGAGAGGCAGGCTTTTAAACTGAGCACTGGTAACAAGCTCGAAGGTTCCTCTCCTCTTTACTCTGTGCCCATGGTTTCTAAAAACAATATCAAATTTGGAATTATTTTATAATAAAGCTTTAACTTGTATTTTTGGGTGACACAGCAAACTGTGTTCACAGACAGTGATTTTTGAGTTACCATCGGGCTTCTTGTCTGCTTCTCTGATAAATGCTCTCCTTGGCCGGCCTGTCAGTTTAGGTGGACGGCCATGTGTTGGTAGGTTTGCAGTTGTACCATACTCTTTCCATTTTCAGATTTGAACAGTGCTCTGTGAGAAAAGCTTGGGATATTTTTTTTTTACCTAACCCTGTTTTAAACTTCTCCAAAACATTTATCCCTGACCTGTCTGGTGTATTCCTTGGTCTTCATAAAACTGTTTGTTCACTAATGTTCTCTAACAAGTTGTACTATCAAACTTAAATATTTTTCCCTGCAGCTAAATGGTTTTCTTAAATGAACAGCTGTGTTGCTGTTGAAGTGATCATTTGTAATCTCAGGGACGAACTTATCAACTTAAAACTTATGCATCATCATATATGCAACTTCTGGGAGTCAAATGTTTCATAGCATGAGACTTAATTAGTGAAGCATAATCCACTCTTCTTTGCTCAGTCTTCTCTCTCCACCAATCCACCACACTCTACTACACTGAAGCCTTTGTTTATTAGTTTTATGAAATCACAATCACCAAGCCGACCCCTTCAACGACCTCTTTACATGCATCAGCTGCTCTTCTTTTACAATAAATCATTTAAACCTCACCTTGCATAAAGCCAGTAAAGAATATCTCAGTGTCCAACATGTATATCACTTCAAACATGAGTTTATAACGAGGACGTGTGTGTGAGTGAGAGTCAGCGGCACAGTAGATGGCAGCATGGTGACACTGCAGATTTGACCTGTGAGCAGGGGAAACAAGTACCGGGGGCCTCAACGTGTTGAGGGCCCTCAACGTGCCTGGAATGAAAAGTCGTTTTGATTTCTTGAACTGTGGTTCAGTTCACAACAGTGTTTTGACCAGTTTCATAACTGTGTTCACAAACATTACTGATAAAAATAGCAGAAGAAAAGTTGCAGCTGTAACACACAATATGCTGCACAAAAACACGAGGAGTTACTGTGAAACGAGGGAGGAACAAGCTGCTAGTAATGAAGTGGTGATAATTAGCTCCTGAACAGGACAGATGGAACTTGTTAATATTCACTATGCAACAACTAATAATTATGTTGTCTCGTCTATGTTATGTTACTTTTCTTGAAGGAAGAAAAAAGTGTCAGCAACAGTCAGCTAATCACAAATTCACAATGAATGACTAAGTAACTATTCAGTCTGTTGTATGGTTTTACTTCAGGGGACACAAGCAGAGTAAATAATGTCAATTATGTAATGAGCAACAGAGATTCTGAGCTGACAAGAGCGACTTCTGTTCTTCTGCTTTTTCACAATACGTATATGACCTGCATCTTTCAATTTAAGTTACAGTACAGTAGACTATTGTTCGTATGGTCATGGCCCAGATTTTTGTGTTTCCTGAGTCCAGCAATAATAAACCAGGTAGAGTTAAAAAAAAAAAGAAACCAGTTACTTTTCATTCAGCAGTCTGTCTGATGACAAACATTTGATCCTTTTTGTGGAATTACAGATGAGCTACAGCATAAAAGATGCTTGAGTTTGAAAGTCGGCTGTGATCAGACTTCATCCTGGAGTCAAGTCTTTCACTTATTTGGTGTGGATGATGCCATCATTCATCTGCTCCATCACACCTACACCCATCTGGACAAGCCCGGGGGCTCAGTGAGG
>JAUMHL010000011.1:17273234-17295462 GCA_032362345.1 Sandelia bainsii
GAGAGCTGCTGTAACATGCCAAAATAATTTCCCTCTGGGATTAATAAAGTGTTTTGAATCTTGAATCTTGAATCTATTTCATTCTAATTAATTTATATTGCTAAGTCCTCTGCCTGCAACACAGGCTGGCGTCACACGAAAAGGAGAAAATGTCAGACACCTTTTTGTGGGGGAAGGGTGATGGAGGGGGAAGGCAACTGTCTCCCAGCCTCCCTCCCTCCTTCCCTCCTCTCTTCCTCCCCACGCTCTCTCCCTCCCTCATATTAAGGCTGGCTATCAGCAGTGTCTGAAGGCTGCACCGTTTGCAGTAGCAACACAGCAGCTCCTGCATCCTCCTCTGCCTCATCTGCATCTGACATCCACACAACCACAGGAGCCTTTTGTGTCTCCACGGGAGCCATTGTTGATTTCAAGCCTTTTTTTTTTGGAGAAAAGGCAAACATCATGGACATGATGGGCAAAAAAGAGCGACGAGGCGTGAATTTCAAAGGCTTGCTGAAGAAGAACTGGCTTCTGATTGCCACTGTTATCTCAGTGGTGCTCGGTATGTGAAAGCCCCTTAACATCTGCTTGTGTATGCTGAGAGAATGACACACTGTCACCTTCAATGATGCAATTTACTAATTGACTTGTCTTCATTGCTGTTTATTCCTTCTTTCTCATTTCACCGTTCAGTCTTGCTTTCTTCTGCCCTCATGGTTGAAATACATCAGCCTCTTCTGCATTATCTGGGCACTGCTTGACCAAACAGCAACACTATGTGTTAGATGCATTTTAAGCAGTAAATTGTGTTGAATTTTATAATGGACGGTGTGTAGTGAGCGCAGTGTTATAGGAGACTATAGCCTCTGTCTGGCCCTCGTAGACCATTTTTCTCTCCCAGTGTCTGGACATGTCTCAGTCAAACGTGACCAGACTAAAGTGACAGCTGATGCTGGGTCAGTGTGAGGATTCCCAGCACTCAGTGTATACACTGAGTAATGGGTAATGCACCTACCCACACCTTTAGACTTCAGTGATTAATATAATGTGTTTCATTTGTTTAAGTGGCAAACTAACGCTAATGTGAAAACCAGATGAGGATTACATGCCTCAACTGGAGCAGTGAATTTGTCAGGTTTGGTACTACTGTGCCTGAGACCAAAACCAAGAGAGACCAAGACCTGTGCTCACTGACTGTAGCTCACAACGCTGCACATAAGTAAAGGGCATCAACTGTTATTCAAACAAGAAACAGATGAAATGCTTGACATTATTTACATTTTTAATATTACATTTTTATATAATCACTGCCTCCAGCTCAACATTTAATGTTCAGACATTGAAACTCATAGAAACAAATCGCAAATGAGTGCGTTTCCCAAAATGTCACTTTTCCCTTTAACCACTTTAATGTTGCACACATCACACTTTGATGGCAATAGAAGTACTTGGCTTGACTTTTAGCAGCATTTTAAAAACATTTTAATTGTGTGTATTTTGTTTGTATTGTGGATATGTTCGGTAGTACTGGGGGCAGCAGTGGACTAGTTGTTAGAGTGGTTGTCCATCGACTCTAGGGTCGGCGGTTTGAGGCCTGACTCCTCCTGGCCGGTAGTTAAAGTGTCCCTGGACAAGACACTGTCCAAAAAACCACAGCCACCGAGGTTGCCCAAAGCCAATGAAAACTCGGGAAGGGTTGCACAAGGAAGGATATCCAACATAAGAACCATTGCCAAATAAATGTGTGGAGCATGATCTGCTGCCGTGGAGATATCTGCAGTAGTATATGTTCTCATTTGAGAAGCCTATTAGAACCCAAAAGGAGGAAATTATTTAGTTTCATGACTTCACCCCTGTCTGCAAATATACCAGTGAGACTGATGTTGTTTCTTTGATTATGTAGAACAACTATGTTATTAAAAGCTATGTGTTGCTGCCACTGGCTGACAGTCACAATGACTGACAGCCAGACAGCAGCACAGTTAGTACAGCAACACATTTTAACTTCCCAGCTAATGTCTGCTTTCATCCTACTAATATACCAGTAGTCATGTGTTCTGTTGTATGTTGGGTTTTTATATAAGACATCAAACAATCACTGCTAAAAAACAGTTATAATCTAATAGCAGCAGAATGTTAAACAGCATAAAAACACACACATACATTGCATGATTTGTGATTTGTGAAAAAGGGCATGGCTAATTCAGCTGATTTCAGTTACACTTTCATTCTGAGGATGCTGCTCTAAGGGGGTTTGGTTCAAATACATTTGTTTTCCAAATGTCCAGGCTGCCACTGTAATAACCAGCAGCACAGATATTAGATGAATATTTTCAATCGCAATTCATATCATTGCTCAGAAATAATTATCTGTTTGTGCAAATTAATATTTTTCTTGGTGTTTGGTCTGCATAATGTCAACTAAAAATTAACTGGGCAAAGCAGTCAATGATCCCAGACTCCTGGGGGCCTCAGAAGTCAAAAGTTTCCTGCAAAGGTTTTGGTAATGTGATAGAATTGCAGTTTGTACAGCAGAAGTTGCCAAACTTGTATTTATTGCCTAGCAGCCTGCTAAGTGAGTGAGATTTTAGAAGATTCTCTGTTGTCTGGAGAATATCAGGTGTTTTTTTAAATGGTGAGTTCTATCTGTTGTATATTTTATTAGTTTTGAGCACATTACTTCCAACTCACCGTTTTTTTTTAACTCAGCACAATTCAAGGTTGGGTTTCAAAACATTTTTTGTGGGCCGGGAGGAAATTGCATGCAGTCTGGTGCTGTTATAAAATCATGGCAGGAGTCTTTATGACGGCTATCACCGTACCATCATCACCATAGTTAATTGTAGCTGTGAAATGAACAAGGACACAGTGATTGATCAGAACGAGCAGGATTCAGATCTGTGGGCCGGTGCTGCAGTGGAGACATGCAGATAAAGACTGAGGCTGATGTGTCTCATCTAAATGCAAGAAAAGTGAACTATAATAACCTTGTGCTGGCTTTATGTGTGCTAGAGCTGTAATAGTTTACATTTTAAACCAGCTGATGCAGCTTAACCGTCCTCCTGGTTAGTGATTTTGGAGACGGAGCAGGGAAAAGCTTTTAGTTTTATTGTGTTATCCTACTTGTACACAGACGTGGAAAAGGAGCAAAAGACGGAACTGTTCCTTTAGGTCCAGTTCGTACATGTTCTCATTCCCAGGGTGCAAAACTTTTTTCTTTTGTACTGATGTGAAATGAAGGTGTGACTGAGCAAAAGCAGCAGCTCTGTGTTGTTTAGGGCTACAGTTTCTGTTCAGATTGGACACTGGATACAGAGTCAAAATGATGTAAACTGTGTCACTGTTCAATTATTTATGGTCCAGACTGTACATATACAAGCATCACAGCTATCTGTCTGTGATTTGAGCACACTGACTTTTTTGTCTTTAACGGAAAGTAAGAAGTTGATGTGATTCAACTCTTTCTTTCTTCCAGGGATCAGTTTGGGCGTCTTGGTCAGAGAGTATGCATCTCTCTCTAATCTCGACAAGCAGTATTTTGGTTTCCCGGGAGAGATCCTGATGCGAATGCTGAAGCTGGTCATCCTTCCACTAATTATCTCAAGCATGATAACAGGTAACTTGAAAGTGACTATTTCTATTTGTACCTCTCGTCTCGAGGTTTGTGATAAACCCACTTCAACTATTTTTAAAAAGTCTTTAGCCTGACCTCTAGAAGAGGTCATCTGAACTCATGATGATAAAAAACTCCTCCTGATGTCATATAAAGATGTTTTTCAGCTAGCATTGCCAACATTCAGAACAATGCAAGAACTAGCGTGTTCTTTGTAAGGCAAAAAGTAATAATGTTGATATCAAGGTTGTATGTTATGCATCTGATTCTCACGCAGAGAAGTGCTTTCTCTGTTCTTTTTCTAGCTTAACCAAGTGTTTTAGTTGCCAATGCTGCAACACTAATTCAATTAAAAACAATGACTGTTTCCTAACCATAACCATACTGTAGGTGCCATGAGCACATATTGTAGAAAGAAACAGCTGATGCTTGTATGTCTTCGCCTACCAGTCAAGTTGAAGTTTATATGCATGTCTGTCCACACTCATATAACAAAAAAAATTCCCTCGAGGTGTTCCTGAGATATTGTGAATGATATGACATCTCTGTCCTACTCTGACGTACATAGAGTTGAAGCAGCCCTATGAACTATACTAGTGTATGGACAGTACAGCTGAACATTATTATTTGAGTGGATGTGCAATTCTTCAAGTAATACTGACAAAAATATGCTGGCTCCAGACCCCACATTGTGAGAATTTGCTGTTTTGTCTTGTTTTGTATGCTAGTACAAAGAAATAATATGAAGACATCACCTTAGACTCTGGAAAATCTGGAAATGAAATTGAATCAAGAATTAATTGAATAATTGTCATGGAGAATACAGATTACTTCTGTTCTAGTCCTACTGACAGTCACATGCTGGCAACAAGAGGTTGTTCATCATTGCTTGCTGGTTACCATATGTCAAAATGAAATAACATAAGACACAACTATAGCTGCTGATAGTAATCTCTACAGATGAGATGCAGTCAGACTGTGCACAGTTTTAGTTTGCTGCAGTCTGTATTCAGTGGTGTAAGATCTACCTGGTGATGTATCTCAGTTCTGCAGTCTAGAAACAGAAACTAGCAAGGAGAAACATTCACAAAATACAGGCAATGGTTTGATAAGTGTATCTCCAGGTGAGTGCTAAAGAAGTTAAGTCAAGTAAAATCTATTTGTATATTACTTTTCATACACAACGGCAATTCAGGGCTTTACATCAGCATAAAAGCAGATTTATTAATAAAAAATCTTATCAAATTAACATTAACTGATGTCAAAGGTGAACTTTGCCTCAGTGGGCTTTACAGTCTGCACTAAAACCACATCCTCTGTACAGCCTCAGATCAGATAAGCAAAAACTCCCCAATAAAACCTTTTAACGAAAAAATGAAGAAGCCTCAGGTAGTGCCAACAAACAAGCTACAAAGGTCAAGTAATAAAAAATGACTGTATTGTGGCCGTATGTCTCCACCAAGCAGTGACATGGTAGTTTACATCCATGTCTGTCCAGACACAGTCACCAAAATGACCTGAGGGGTTTGGCTGGACTGTAGTCAGTGAGTGGATCATATATATATATATATATATATATGTATATATATATATATATATATCAGGGAGTCCTACCATTAGGTTTTTTATAGACCAGCATCAGAATTTTGAAGTTAATCCTGTGCTGTACTGGAAGTATGATGAGAAGAATCATTTAGGAGCTGAATTACATCTGCTCTGACTACTCCCCTTCGTTCATCCACAGCAGCATATCATGCTGAGATGTACTTAGGCAGTTGATTCTTATGACTCACGGCTGCAAAATGAAGAAAAACAACACGTCATAAAAGCTTCAAGAATAATCTTGCTTGTGAAATGTAATAGTGGCGTACATGCAAATACATATTAGTAGGTACATGATAACAAGATGCAAAATTTGAAGAATAATGGGTTAAACTGAAAGTACTTATACTCTATTCTAAAATTACATGGTGCCTGTATGACGCATGCTAAGAAGCATGTTTTGGGTTTGGGAGCAACACAGTGATAACTTATACCGTACGTAATTATTAAACATAGGAAGCGTGTTACATTAGTCGTTCTCAGGGCAGTATGAGCTGAGTCGATTCACCAGCGCACTTCAGTGGCAGGTTGTTTTATGACTGTGTGGTGCTCTTAACAAGCCTACATGCCCACCCTGCAAGGTGCACAGCAGCAGAAAACAAGCTTACCTCTTCAGCTCTATGCAGGACTTCCTTTCCCAGGAAATAAACTACAAATGTAACACAATAAAACACAACCGTCCCATCTCAGTGCTTGGTACTGTATATTGTTTGGACAGCAAAGTTCTGTTAACCTTAAGGCTGTAAATTAAAGTGGTCCCTATTAGAAATCCTCCAGTTTTGTTGCTCAGGTTTATCTTATCTTATCTTATCTTTTCATCCTGTACCTTGTAACTGTAGAAAAGGTACCTGAGAGTTAATAAAATAACTACAGTAAGATGTCACTATATTGCTCCCAAATGCAAAATTGTTTCTTAACATGTATCATATAATATAATTTTAGAATAGAAAATAGTTACAGCATTATTTATTTTCAAGTTGTTAACATGTATCTAAACACACAGTATGTACTTGTACATGCTGTACAGGTACACCACAATTACAAGAAGGTCTCCAGTAAATTTGCTTTAATTACACAGTAAATTGTAAAGCTGAATTTCATCTTTAACTTAAATTGAATGCTAAACTGAATTTACAGTACTTAAAATAATTAAGCCTTTAAGGTGCCTTTTTCATCTGATATTCAATAAATTACATTTTTTTCTTCATGTCTTGAACAGACAGAGAGCCATTTACAGATATAGTAGCCTGAGAATGTGAGATTTGTATAACTGAAAGACTGTATAAGAATGTTTATAGATGTTTATTCAGTCTTTGAATAAACTGGTCTACTACAGTATATGTAAGATTTATACAGTATCTATAGTATGTTCACATCATGTGTCTGTGTCAGGTGTTGCAGCCCTGGACTCCGAGGTATCAGGAAAGATAGGTCTGCGGGCTGTTATTTATTACTTCTCAACAACCATCATTGCAGTTATTCTTGGTGAGTTGATGTGACTTAACTTCTCTAGTTCTCAGTAACACTGTACTTAAAATGTCCTGTTTATTTTAGTTGCTTTTTAGTTACAATTAAGAAGTCAATCAAACCTACCAGTTTCTGCTCTGATTTGAAAACTATTGTATAAGGTATATTGTCCTCACAGCATACTGAGCAGTGTCATCCGCCGCAGGAATCATTTTGGTGATGACTATCAAACCAGGAGTCTCTCAGACAGCTGATCACATTGACAGAACCGGGACAACACCCAACGTCACAACAACTGACACACTCTTGGACCTTGTCAGGTGACCTCCTATGGAAGTATATTGATGACAAAAGGTTTTAGAGACAAACCAAAAGCTTCTCTGTCTTCAAGTCAACATTTCAGAGCACAAAATTCAATTTGAGTGTGCAATCTCAGTCTAATTATACCTCAAATTATTTGTAAAAACACACTAACAAAGCACAACAAAAAACTAAAATTATTGCATTATGGTTGAATGGTTGAATCTGTGATGTTGTAGTTTACATGTCTGTCCAGACTCAGATTTTAATAAGTTTATACAGGACTCCAGATGACGAGAATGGGACATACATGAGGTCACAGTGAACTTGACCTCTTGTCCTCTTGCATACATAAATTACCTGTGACACTCACATTGTAAAATCTAAATACACTGTTACAAATCAGTGCATTCACACTCTAACACATAGACTTTCAGGTTCAATTCTGATGGATACTGAGCTCAAGTCTCTCAAACCTTTTTTTTTAAGAACCTTGAAGTCATGTGAGAGAAACAGCAAATGTCTTGTGAAATGAAGACATGTCCACTCAGATTCTGTGTCCACTTGAATTAAAAGACTTATGTTTCTCCCTCATAGTCTAACATTAAATATCTTGTCACTTCTCTTCTGTCCTTGTGCTTCACATTAATTTTTTTGCATAAATTTACACTTTCATTAATTTGTGTAATCATTTTGTGTTTTGAGGATTATGTGTATAATTAAGTTGTGTCAACACAAAAAATTGAATGAACTCAAAAAGTTAAGTCAGGTGTCAATTGAATATTACGCCAGTTAGAAATGTTGCATCGAGTTGGTGTTAAGTCTACTTGAAAGTTGATTTGGCTGTCAAAGTTTTTTTTAAGAGGCTGTTTTCTTACTGAGGCCTGTACCAAAGCTCTATGGTTCACAAATCCTCAGTTGGTGATTCTTGGTTTCTTTATTTAATGGCAGCTGCTTTTGTTGAAAACAATACTTTTACTAAAAATACAATTCTGCCAGAAATTTACCACTGACAAAATTAGACAACCCTATTAAGGTTTTTTTTTTAAGATATCTGCAAATTTTGTGTTTTTGTGCCACTGCCTCAAAAGACATTAAAGCTACAATGTGCCACCACTTAAGCTAGAACTGTATGACTCAAAAACTTTTAGAAGCAAATATTTCTGCACCGCTGCCAGCCTGGAACAACATATATAGATTTTTTTTTTAAGTGTTCAAAAAAAGGTACATACTGTAGCTGTAACGTTTTCAGTAAACTCAGTGTAACATTTTCTAGCTGTCGTACCATTCAACCATTTGTGTTGACTTGATGTTTTGAGTTTGTGTTACTTTGAGATTATAGCCTACTTATATAATAGGTAGACTATGAAACTCATTTCATCTTGGATTTTGATTTGGAGAAAAATATTTTTCTTACCCATTAGTCAAGAACTGTCTGTAGAAGGGATCTTAATTCACCCCTAAATGACTCAAGCAGTTTTTTCTCATCAACAGAAATATGTTTCCAGAAAATCTGGTGCAGGCCTGTTTTCAGCTGGTAAGAGGCTGGAAAACATCTGTCCATTCATTCCTATTCCACTTTCTACACATTTAAAGTGTCATCTGAAGCTATGTATGTATCATGTGACTGTACCTCTGATGAAATGTAATCAATTACACCCTAGTACAAGACAACACGCAAAGAAGTGGAGCCTCCAAAAGTTTCAACCAACACAACTGCAATTCCACCTGTAACAACTACTGTCATGGCAGTCGTAGAGGTAGGCGTGCAAGCATCTCTGCTCTGTTCATCTACAGCAGTCACTACCTTCATGTTACCAGTTGTTTCACCAGTGTCTCCTGTTGATTATTTACATGACTGTTTTGGGTTTTGTTTTTAACATGACAACAGTGTGTGCTTGTTGGTCCGTCTGTTTCCACTTTACGTTTCATGTTTCCTCACCTGACAACCAGCGTGTCATCTAAATGCATCAGAAGACCCAATAATGAGACACAGGTAGTCCTGAGTCAGTGGGCTGTGATCCTGCAAAAAAAAAAAAAACCATTTGCACAGCTCATCAATGGGTCTTTAGAGTCAGCTAATGTGGTTGTGAAGGCAGCTTCCTGGCTGAGTCTTAACTAACTGAATGAATCACCCTCTTGTTTCTTTTCTTGGTAGAATATCACTAAGGAGTATAAAATTGTCGGGGCATATTCGGATGGAATCAACGTACTGGGGCTTATCGTGTTCTGTGTCACTTTTGGCCTTGTCATTGGAAAAATGGGTGAAAAGGGACGCATCCTCCTGGAATTTTTCGATGCCCTGAATGAAGCAACCATGAAACTGGTCCAGATAATTATGTGGTATGTATAAATGACTCATTTGCAGCTATGGTAACAAGAGTTAATCCCTGTGTAGTTAACTAGGTAACTGAGAGTTCTCTAAAGCTTAAAACTGAAGCGCATATCTAGTTGATTCCTACTGATCTGACAAACCCACACTTTTTCCCAGGGAACACTATCCTTCTGGATAGTACAACTGCCTTTTTCTGATATTACACAAGCAAAATCTAGCAATGTATATGCACTGAGAAAGACAGTATAATGCCGTTGAAAGCTCTATAAAAAGTGAGAATTCTCAATAGCATCAATTACTGTACTTGTAACACATAACACCAATGGACACCAAAGGACAATTTGGCATCATCTAAGAGAAAGAAAAACACCTCATTATATTATATCTGAAAATGGCATGATCCAATTAGTGTTCAAAGCTTAATAAAATTAACTTAATAAAACTGCCTGAACATGACCAGAAGCCCAACACCAAGTTGGGTAGCTATATTCTGTCATCTTTACAATTGTTTTATTCGTCTAACCAACCATCTAAAGATTTACATTTAACTTTCATAGAAAAAAAAAAAGTAACTAAGAACATATATAGTAATTCACAGCAGATCATTCCGCATATTTGATTTGGCAAGGATTTTACACCAAATGCCCTTCCTGACCGTCCCCATTAGGCTGGCACTAGGGAGGGATCGGGATGCAAACCACCAACCCTGGGGTTCTTAGACACTTTGCAGTTGCCAGCTGCCCTACCTACTGTGCGACCGTCCTGGCTAGTAAACTAAGAACATATAAAACTTTAAATATAATCAACTAAACTCAAACCAAACATTTACATTTGAGAAGATAGGATCAACTTATTATTTCAACAGTATTTTAAATGAATAAGGTTTGCTATGATCTTAGTTTCTATAGCCTAAAGAATTCAGTCTACTTGTCTTTTCCAGCTACATGCCAATAGGGATCCTGTTCCTAATTGCTGCCAAAATCATCGAGGTGGAAGACTGGGAGATCTTCAAGAAGATGGGTCTTTATATGGTGACGGTGCTGAGTGGGTAAGCTGTCCCATTACTCTGTATCCGCCCGCTCCAGACACTGGGATTTATGGTTGACATTTGGGCTGATTCTCCCCCCAGTGATACAGTAAAAGCCAAGCTCTGTGCGGGCGCTGATAAGGGGCCAAGGACATTTAAAACTGCTCAACCTGCAGATGCAGTAATGAAAACTTTGCTCATGCCTCTAAATCTAATTGACACCGTTAAAAACTGTACAGTAAATCCCCTCCAGTTAGGTCACAGGGTTAGTCCAAGGCTCAGAGTGCTTTTTCTACAGTGTTCACACTTTCTAATGTTCTAAATGCAGCATGCAAAAACTCTATAGTTCTACTTTTTTAAGAAAGGTTCCAGCCATTCTAATATAAATCTCTATAAATCAGCCTTTTTAGCACTGTAGTTAAAACCTACTGAAAGATCTGATGACATTAAACTTTTACTCCCTTAATTCAGGATCTTAATCAGCATGCATGTTATTCCTTGGCCTTTACTTTTGATTAGAAATTTTGTTATGAGTGTGCTCAGTAGATGCTCATAAATAAGCCACACAGGGAGGGACTGTACAAAATTAATTAGTGTCAGAAAAAGAGTTATTTATATTTCTTTACCCTGGAGTTAAGACAGTCTGACATTTTTGGGAGAAGCAGTTATTTCTTATTAAGAGTGCATCTTGACCACTCAGTAGCCAGCCCATGGACAACAGTCCAACAGGAAATCTAAGATTTATGACCCTTCCCTGCTTTTACACGTTTCATACAGTGCTTAACTGAAAACACACTAAATACCTGTGACGTTGGAATTTTCTCTTAACTACACTGTATTTCACACATGAACAAACACTACTGGGAAATCATTATTGACATAATCCAACGTTTATCAAGACATAAATAATTACCTTGTTGCACTGTTTAAAACAATTGAAAAAGTGCAGCAGAGTGGTTACTTTTTCTGAACTACTATATCTAAATCTTTTGCTAACCAAAAAAAGCCAATAGAATTTGATTTACTGACTAATTTCATGCCGTAGAACAAAATTTTGGTTCTTTGTCAATTTCTTCACCTCCTGTTACCCATAGACCCTTTTTCAGGCATTTAACAAAAAAAACTGTTCAAAAAACCCTTTGTCTTTGGGATGAGGGAACTGGAAGAGCTAGAATGCTAACTCTATGTTGAGCTTATAATATATAATGATTCGCTTCTAGTACATTGTTTTGTAATGGTATGTATCTGTTTTAGCCTAGCAATCCACGCTACCATCTGTCTGCCACTGATCTTCTTTGTCATTGTGAGGAAGAACCCCTATACGTTCACACTGGGAATGGCTCAAGCCCTGGTGACAGCGCTCATGATCTCCTCAAGGTCAGAATTGTGCTCATGAAGCCAAATCATATTCTCTGCATTTATATTTTATATTCTCTGCATACAACAGTAACACCCCTCATGCATACATTGCCTTAAAGGAGAAGATATTTTAATAACAGTGAATCCAAATCAGTGTAAATGTCTTCCAGCTCTGCCACTCTACCCGTCACCTTCCGATGTGCGGAGGAGAACAATCGCATCGACAAGCGAATCACTCGCTTCGTCCTCCCAGTGGGTGCCACCATCAATATGGACGGCACAGCGCTCTATGAGGCGGTGGCAGCCATCTTCATCGCCCAGCTGAACAACTACCCTCTGGATGTGGGCCAGATCGTTACCATCAGGTAGAGTTTAGATAATCAGAATTGTGTATAACAGCATGTTATGATACAGCAGATTACAACAACAATAAAGTATTCTGAACACATTTGTCTGACTGTGATCCCACCTTGATAGTAGAATACATAAAAACATAAAACAATGATGCACAACACTATAAAGTCAAATCATATTCAATCATGACTCACTCACTTCTATGCTCATTGAAATCTACAAGTACATAGTAATGGCATTAATAGAATAGGTTTGATAATCAGCCTTCAATCAGCCAAAATCCCATGTGGGTGGCTGTTTTTGCCCTTTCGAGTTTCTTGTGACCTCTTGTGTCCACTTGGAGCTATCAATAAGCATTATCCTCAGATGTAGCCTAAATATTTAATATCTGCATTTCTAAAGAGGAATATTTATAATATTGTGTCTCTTTATTTCAGTATAACTGCAACAGTTGCCAGTATTGGTGCAGCAGGAGTCCCTAATGCTGGCCTTGTCACCATGGTGATAGTCTTAACAGCTGTAGGATTACCTGCAAGTGATGTCACTCTGATAGTGGCTGTGGATTGGCTCCTGTAAGTTTATCTGTTGTGCTTCTATCTGGATTATAAATTCTAAAAGATAGATGGTGTGCATTCATTTGTGGTGTGTTTCAGGGATCGGTTCCGTACTATGATCAACGTGCTTGGGGATGCGTATGGAGCAGGCATCGTTCAGAAACTATCCAAGAGGGAATTAGAGAGGATGGAGCTGACATCGGACGTGGACGTTGCAAACCCCTTCGCTCTGGAAGCCACTTTGGATGACGACGAGTGTGAGAAGAAATCCTACGTGAATGGAGGCTTCACCGTCGACAAAACAGATGCAATCTCCTTCACTGAAACATCCCAGTTTTAGCCTCTGGCTGCCTCAGAGGAGCAGAGAAAGTGCCACGCTGCTATAGATCTAAAGCAGAACACCTTCCATCATGTATCAGCACCATGACGAGAGAGGATTCGACCAGACTCATTCAAGCTCAGACATCAGCAACAGCAGCTTCCATAAGCTTATCCCAGATGATCGCCCTTCACATTGGACATTTACAACCATGACTTGATTAAAGTGCTTCCTACTTACACTCAAATTGTGCCAAGATTTTAAAAAGTTCAATAAGAGTGAGTTCTTTCTAGCAAAGATCCACTCAAAAGACGAGCTGTGTGTGTGCATATGTGTGTGTGCATGAGGACATTATTATGTGAAATAAATATCAATTTAACACAATAACTACAATTTGAATTTGACACATCATTTTATGTATTTTATTTGCTCCTTTATTACACAATAATTCTCTAAATCGAATGAATAGTTTTTTTGTGCGGCTGTTGTCTATGAATGATGCACTGCTTGTATATCTATGTGTATATTTAAACTGTGCCAAACATAAAAAGGTTTTTCACTGCATTGCATGAAGCAATATGTTAAAGAAAAGCTGATCGCTAACTGCAGACTTATTTTTTGCTGAGATTGAACATGGATAACAAAGGCTTACAAAGTCAATGAACACTGTGAAATGTGAGGATGTTTTTGCAGAACCACTTCACTGATTGCAAAGTACATTACTCATAAATAGTGTCTGTGTTTAGGCAGTGTGGGGAAAACCTACAATATATAAAACACTGCAAATTGTACCTTTTCAAACCAGACCATTTAACTGTCAGCTAATGAAGTTCTGTGGTACATATGATGGCATTTCAGTGCCACATTAAAACAAAAATAAATCAAATTATTAGAATAAATTTAGAATCTTCTAAGAGTAGTGTCAGGAGATTCAGAGAGTAAAACTGGAATATTCTGAGACTAAATACAAACTGAATCTACTAAAAATAAAGTCTGAATATTCTTAATGTAATATCAGAATATTCTGAGAATAAAAGTCTGAAGAATCCAAGAATAATGTCAGAATATTATATTAAGTATAAAATCTGAATATTCTGAAAATAAAGTTGGAATATTCTGAGACCAAAGTCAGATTTTTTGTAATCATAATCTCATAATCAGTGTTTCTATGTCAACTATGACATACTGTATAACCATGGCAAGCTTCCACCTGTTAAACTAAATTTAGCTGGTGATAAACAGTTTCATTTAAACAACACATGAAAACACTTTTATGTCTGTGACATACTTTGTATTCAGCGGGCTGGAAAAGGGGGAAACTGTTAGCTTAAGTTACAAATATGTACCTTAAAAGCTCTAAAACCAAAGTGTTGCTTACATTTCCTCAAATAAATGAGTTACAGTTAATTAGATAATGTTGGTAGGTTAGTAATGGGTCGGTAGTTTGGTAGGTGTAAATTAAGATAAGACTCTAGGTCTGTAATATATGAGTTTTCTCAATTAAGTCACAGCAAAAAGAAAAATAAGCATTTTTCAAAATACATTTCTTTAATGCAACACTCAAAATGTAGTACAGCACACTAGCTGTTAGCTACAAATTTTACTTTGACAATTTAATTTCCTGTGGCACCTGCCACATTAAAAATCAAATGCTGACTACGATTGGAAAAATCAGAGCAGCAGTGTCATTTATAACACCTCAAAATGGCAGCATCAATGTTTTTTTCTGAGTTCTACTCAGTGTCCTAAAAAGTCACATTTATATATAATAAAACTGTTATTACTCTTATAAGAAATATAGCAAATGATGTTATCTGTTAACACAATGACAAAATGTTGATCTTTGAAGATTAAATACTGACCTTTGAACTAAATTAGGTAACCAGCGTCTATCAAGGCCTTGGGGATTTCTTTGGGAAAGGGTGAGGAGGCAAAACGCTATAAATTATACTGGCCTAGTGATAGACTATACACTGCAATGTGTTGGGCAAAATTAACAACTTGCACAATTTTGCTATTCTTTCAGTGTTATCAGTGGCAGAACTAAGAACTGGTTTAAGGGCTCTCAGAACTAGTTCTTAAGATGTGCTGTCCAACCACTTTGGAAATCACATTTGTGTTTGCCAGGTCCAAACAGCCAAAGTGGATGGCAAAGTGAAAAAGTGGCTGTGACAGAGAAAGGACATTTGTGTAATACATAAGAGAAAGGAGCTACAGAATGATGTACATTATCTATGTTGCCCTTAAGAGGAAAAGCTGCGGGTCCGTTAAATTGAAAAGGGTTTATCACACTGGGAGCAATATGTTTGCCAATCTAAAATAATTGATAACACACCGACTCATCGATTAAATTCATTTACGAAGAAAAAACACAAAATGCTGCAAAAAGCTTCTGAAACATTTAGGTTTGGGTTGAACAAAACAAGCAATTTAGAAGCCTCACTTTGGGTCTTGGGAATTTGTGATGTGTTTTTGTCTTTGTTTAAAAAAAAATATAATTTATAGACTAATTATACTATTCATATACAATATGTTTAAAAATGCATCCCAGCATGATAATATCATTGTCTACATTTCTAAGTAAAAAAATGAAATATCATTTTTTGTTTGGTTTGTAACACCCACCGAGTTGGAGCCAAATACCTTGCCAGTCTCCTGACAGGAAACACCAAACCCACAACACAATCCCAATGATACTCATGTTATCCATGTGGCCGGGGATATAATTGCTGTTCAATCATTGGTGTACATGACAGCAGGGCCATCTGCATCATTGTTCACAAACATCCTTACATAGTTTGAGCATGTTTTGAGGATTTAAAAAGTTAGCCACAAGGGACAGACTAGAGCCTAATTATCTCGAGAACTTCTTCTGCATTTGCACAACATAAACAGAAGCCATGGCGACAGAGATTAGTGTTGAGATAATGACAGGGAAAACAGCAACAACAGATAAATGGCAGGTAAGATGCAGTTAGTTGTGGAAAACCTCAGTAAGTATTTTACAACAATTACTGCTGTTGTTGCGTTGATTCAAAGCTGTTGCTGAGTTTGTTTGATACTGCCCCACTGGTTATATGTGGGATTGCATCTCATGTATGCATAGCATTAATTTCTAATAATAATAATAATAATAATAATAATAATTAATACTTTATTGATCCCCTTGGGGAAATTGTTGTTTGGACGGCTGCGAGACCTATCGATGTGCACAACCGACGCTCCAAATCAGCGCAGGGAACGCAAGGGCACTATGTTGCATAAGTAACTGCATAGTTAACAGCAAGTATATCCCCAGCCTTAGGCTAACATAGGTCATTATAGAACAACAGATTCAGTAGATCTACGTGATATGTACATGCTCATAACAACAGTCTAGTTTTAAGTTTAGCCTTGTTTTTTTCAGATTGTAATAGAAATTAAACTGCCAGAGTATCTTACAGCACAATATCCTACTGTATGATGTGTTCCAAGTCTTACATGACATGTTCATTGTTGCAGTCTGGCTTTGGTAAATTCACAAAGCAACAAGGGAAATCTTCTTTGGTTTGTGTAAAGTATTGTCAAAACAACAGCTAATCAACAATGTTAGTAACTAGAATGGTGTAGAGAATTAGCAACAGCAAATGCTACATTGCAATGTTAGTGGCTATCAAGCAAAATAATTTTGCAACTGCACTTGCTATTGATTATCATTCAGCTTTAACTATAACCAAGTATTGTTCAGATGTTTTGATAGATTATGATCATGGAGTATTGAAAACTCTAACTTTGCCTTTTTTCATAATAATAATAATAATAATAATGTTAATGTTGTTAACACAGTGCAGTCGGTTTAATCACAATACATTCTTGGATATAACAAATCTTGTTGAAGTCTCTTTACTTAGGCTTCGAGTTGAAGGGCCATTCCATCATTTTTGTTTCAGTGTCTCAGTTGCAGTCGTCCTGCACTGTCGAAAGGGCCACATTTCAAAGAAAACATAGGTGAATGAAGGTGCTTGTTTGTATTTCAGTAATGACCAGAGATGACTCACAAATCAGGTTGTATTCTTAATTTCAAAAGCACACTATGATGGCATAAACTAACCCCTACAGTATCTGAATCAACATGTACAAAATCATATTTAACTGCAGGCGAATAAAAGAAAGTTGCTCATTTTTTGTATGACTTTGTTGTCTTCATTTATATTCACCACAACAAGGATAATGAAAATATATTTCAAGGTTGTTGAGTAGGCAACACAGGTCCGTAAAACACTATAAATACTTTCAGCTTTAATTCAAGAGGTCTGACAAAACTGTGGCATTAACCATTCAGAAATTACAGCCATTTTCATACACACACAGCCATTTTGGGGGTCTCAAACTGTAAATAATGGAAGAAAATGGCTGACAAGAAGTTGCATGGCCAGAAACAAGATGTTAGCCCCAGTTGTCCAAAAGTTTCAACTCTTCTTTTAAAGGATGGGGATTCAGGCCAAACCTCATCTCACCTACCACGTCCACTGTTTCAGACAAGTAAAGCAGTTCCAAACTAGTTTTATTTAGACAATTATTTCAACAATTTTGTTAAAAGTGATCAAGCAAACATCTAAAAACTCTGCACTGCTAACAACACCTGCTTGGTACACCAAAATAGAGCCCTGTTTCATCAGCCATTCAGCAGTAGATCACAATGTTCCTGATAGAGCCGGTGCTTAACGCCTCACAGTCATAGCGAGCAGCTATTTCTCTGATATATGGCAATAGTGCACACAGAGCTGCATCGCCATAGACACAATTTGCTTTTAATAGCCTTTGGGTGATTTACCTTAGGACTCGACAATGTCAGCTTGATCAACTGATGGGATAGAGACTTACTGCCAATCCTACTGCCTGCAGGCTGTGTTCAGACCGAGTTATAAAAAAAAGAAGTTTACTTTAATCTGAAACACATTATTTTGTCATTTTATTTAGTGATTATTAAAGGCTATATGAACTTACAGTATATCAATCAACTGCAATCAAATACCTCTGTTACAAACACATGAGGAAATCATGACATCTGAAGGCTTCACTGGAAAGGCTGGCATCCCTTTTCCTAAAGTAGAAGAAAAAGACAAAAACTTAAAAACAACACAATATGTATTTACTTTGTGTATGCATACAGAGAAAAAGAGACGACAAAGCCTCCAAAGAATTGACACTGCAGTGGCATACTGTAAAAAGAATAACCACAAAGACACCAGAATGCCCCAAAAGAATATTTTTGAAATTCATTGAGACAGGGCAGAGCAGGGTCAGGCTCACCTATCCAGAGCCTTTCCAGGTCATCATGGTGGACCTGGAGAGATGGACTTTCTTGCCAAAACCCTATCCACCTCAGAGACTGTGGCTCCCTGAAACACAACAGTAAGTTTGTGTAAGAGAAAATCCTTCACCTTTATGTCATCTTTAATATAATTATATCATCTATCTGTGGTGCAGTGAGCCACCTAAAGCATGATGTAGACAAGCTGTGTTCATATTGGGACACAAAAACATTTTGATTCTTATGCTTTGCATTCCTTACATAGACAAGTCGGCGTACAGCTTTTGGTGTTGTAAGTAGTCCTCGAACACGCTCATGGACTTCTTCCCATTCTCTGTGAGAAGTGGAAACAGACCTAACAATCATAGTCAGGGAATTGCAAATAAGTAACATTTATTAGAAACCCTCATGACTAATTTGAAAAATGGCCATTACAGTGTCATCTGCATATGGTTGTTTGCAGTAATATTCAGATGAGAAAACTAATACAAACATAATTTCTGTGCATTTGGTAAATAGATAACGTCAGTCTAAATTTTTAGAACTTGTCAAACTGACCTACTGTGTGGGGCTTCATCTCTATAAGACCACCATAGTGCTGAAGGTTCAGGACTTTGATGGTGGTCAAGGGGGTCATTTGTTTCTGAAGAGCTAGAGTCATCTTCAGATATTCCTCTACCCTAACAAAGGAAGCAGAAAAGAGGGAAGTGAGGGGAATGAAACCAAACCAGAACATATAGTTTGCTACTGTAACTGGTTACTTTAAACAGTCGTTTTTATTGTTTTCAGTAAGCTGTTTTATTGATACTGAAAATGTCCATATAAAACCTGTCACTATTTAATGGAACTGAGCATCTATTTCTCTGCATCGTGTGCATTCCTGTGGAAACACAATAAAATAGTTCAAGTATGTGATGTCCTACAAAAGCACAGTTTTATTGTGCATGCATATACATGTAAACGTTTTAACAAGAGAACCTTTGGAAGTATAGCTATGTTGCTTAACCTAGCCTGCCTCTGCTAAACAGAGGCAGGCTAGGTTATCCCAAGGTTATCCCAAGGATATATTTCTCAAAATGTTAAACTATTCTTATAAGGCTCATGTTTAACATTAAATCACATCTGGTAAATTCACCACAATCTAAAATATCTATAAACAAATAGTTCTTACCAAACCATTACAGACCGATTTTCTTCTGCCAGTTGGAGAGAATGTCACTAAAACAGTAAAAAGTTGGTGATAGAAACCTGAGTTTAGAGAAGGTAACTGTATGTTTTCATCATCAAACTAAAAACATGTAGTAAAGTGGATTATGTCAACAGAGCAGTATAACAATTAAGTACTTTTACAAGCAGTTATAGCAGGTTTTTAAACCATGTTTAATAGCAACAAAGCAGCTTTATATGAGGTTTTCTACCTGCGGATGAAGACCTGGTCAAAGGTGAAGACGTAAACAGTGCAGAGCGGTGGGGCGAGGCAGATTGACTGGCTCCAGGCCACGAAGCCTGAACGGTAAATATAAAAGCCTTCTGAGTTAGTGGTAGGATAAATGATTACTGTGTGATATCAGTTAGTAATTCAGTGTTACACAAAGGGTATGTGCTTTCTACAAAAAAGTTGTCAACAGTATGCTGCGAAGAAACTGGCGCTATTTGATTTTGATTTGATAACACTTTATTGATGTCAATAAAGCAATAAATGGACACTACAATAATATCATAACATCTCTCTTTAACTTTTAAGACTCGTTATGCAACTTTTCATAAAAGAAATAATGTAATCTTCTGCTTATAGCTGACACGTTGAAATGATTGGCACTAAAACACACCATTGCTGAATTAAATACACTCAGAGGTTTTTCTGCTACAGCCTTACTTGGTCCAATATAACCATTAGCATACGGTGGCAAATGTTAGCTATTTTTGCAAGCTGAACATTAATATTTCTCTATGAATGAAAGGAGTTTCACAAGTAGAGTTTTACAAGTCTACAACCTTTACAATCCTACTTTACAACTATTAGACTATAGTTTAGTAAGTTTTTGTTAATATTTTTCATTGGTTTTATAGAAAAAAAGTAAAAATGAGAAGCCTTTTTTGAATTATTATTATTATTTCTGTATAATTAGAGGTAATTAATATGTTTGTTGCTTCCAGCTTACTGTCTAACAATAGCTTAATTCACAAAAATACTAATATCAAGCATCAGATAAATGTTACTAGTGTGCTACTAGAGACTTCAGTACATAGCCAACCATTCTGAAGATGCCCTAAATTCAACTAAAGAAATTTATCTGAAAATCTTGACCCATAATAAACTATGACACTAAATACATATACATTCTATTGACAGGAAGTAGTTAATTTATATGTAACAGCATTTTTTATAGTGCGGAATTGGCAAAAAGTCAGTATTAGATATAAAGAAAAGCATAGCCACAAGCTCTATGATAAATAATAGCCATTATTTCAAAACAAATAATTGTTAAAATAACAGCTTAGCTCAGGTCCACTTGCTGTCTTTTCATTCATTGTGTCTATATGTATTAATTACTGATTAGTAATTCATATGCAGTGATATTATTTACACACAACTATTTATGAATATGCAAGACACAAGTAGCTGAATGAACAAAGGTCTTAAAGCAGATTTTTACTCAGGGATCACTCTACAGGGCCGCTATCATTTCTCTTCAAATTGTGATTTAGTGGTGCATTACACACTACAACTGGAGGGTCTGGGGTCCCAGGGACCGCTTTGCAAGATCTACTGTATAATCCATCCTCTATGGCTCACAGACAACCGATGTAAATGCATGTGTTTAAAACTATGGAAAAAAACTTAAAAGTAGTAGAGCATGACTTGGGAATATTTTGTCAAACTACACACTGAAGTTGAAAAATGAAACTCCATACATAGTTTCACCTTTCATTTCCTGCATAACCCAAAGCCACCCTGATGGAAGAAACGCAAAACATTTTTAAAAATAAAACAGACCCAGTGTGTAGCACCACTTCCAGGACTTTTGATTGTGACATTTAATGACTAAGCCAAAATGTAGCAAGCAGCCAAGAGTTCAAGAAAAGAATGGGGTTAATAAATGCCTCAGCAATCCTTGTCCCAACTTGCAGGAATGTCACAGAAGATTAATAGATTCAGATTGTGGTTGACACATGACGCAATCATTACACAGCCATAGAGCTGTTTCAGTATCCCACATGAAAGCATGAGTGACATTTGTGCACTGTAAAACTAATTAGCTTAAATTGTTTGTATGTATAAAGTACCCGGAGGGACACTGTTCATTAAAAAAATGTTAGGATAACTAAATGGTGCATCTGAACTATATCCTCTGTTAACTCCTTTACAAAATTCCATTTTGAAACTATCCACCTCACACCCTCACATTATATTAAAGTTAATTATGATCTTTTTGGAAAATAATTGACTGTCACTCAGTCACAGCCCAGTGCTGCAGAAAGCCCCTCTGTGTGGCAACATCCCTAAATGCTCTTCTCTGCCATCTGCTGGCTGGAAATGATGACCACTCTTCAAAAACATGATGGCTAATGTGGGACTAAGGATGTGTTATATGTGCTTACAGGCTGTGAAGTGCTGGTTGGGCTCATGTATGCCAAGCCAGGAGCCGCAGAGTCCAGGTTGAGCCGGGCCAGATGGTGTGTGTTTTCAGCTCTCAGCGGGGACAGGGACAGGGACTGGGATCTGGGAGTCTGTGACAATGACGCAGTGGTGCTTTGTCTTTCTCTGTCCATCCTTCCACCTAGTCTTCTTCCATGGGTTTGAGGTCGTTTCTTCCGAGGAGAGGAGGTCTTGGGTTTGGCAGGGCCCCTCCTGTTCCTCTTTATCATTGGTCTCTGGGAACAAAACAGTCGATGTGTCAAAAACTTTGATCTGTTAAAAAGAACTTTATGACAGATTTATTTATCCCTCTCACACCTGGAGAACAAAGACTCCTACATCAGGATGCTCTTTGTGGACTACAGCTCCGCCTTTAACACGGT
>JAUMHL010000011.1:17300665-17355677 GCA_032362345.1 Sandelia bainsii
GTGAATGAGAAGCAGTGTAAAGCGCTTTGAGTACCAGTATAGGTAGAAAAGCGCTATATAAGTGCAGACCATTTACTGTGGACAGCACCAGGAATCTTTATCATATTTCGATCATATTTAGCTTTGGGTTCAACTACATGAGGTGTAACAGGGTCCAACCCCACGAGGGACAAGCTGGAATGGCTATCCTCACTGGATACATATTAATTCAAAATTCATCCAAATTCATTCTTGTCTGATATTTAGAAAACCTAATGTGTCCCCCCACCCCTGTAGCTGTATTCAGTCCAGGTCTAGACCTATGGAACAGTCAAAGCATGACTAACCATGTGTCATGGACAGTCAAAAATCTTACATCTCAACCAAATATCCTCCCACTGATTGAAGTCACCTGCTGAGGACACTGGATAACAAAATGTCTTGAATTATACACTGCTTATATTTTTGAACATGTCCCAGGAATGAGATTGTGTGTAGCTTTCATACTGCTTTAATTTCTTCTTTTAAATGAGTTCATTTGGCACAGGTCTGACAGCTTCAGCTTTCAGTTCCAAACAAACAAAAAAAATAAAATAAAAATTGTGTTCTTTAAATTAATACCAAGTAAATATTCTGCCAAACGTTTCCATTTATATCAGCAGTCCAACTAAATTACAAGCCACAAAATGGCAAAGTAAAACTTTCAATAAATATCTAGTAAAAAAACAAAAATGCTACTGACAGCCTTCGTATCAATAAAGCATCACATCTTCAATCTTCGTTTGGAGTTGTCCATTTGGGCAAAGGGTTAAGCTTTTTTCTCAGCTTGTTCTGGTGTGTCAGTGTCAGAGTCCGAGTCAGAATCTTTTTCTTGAGCAGTTGTTCCGTCCTGGGCGACGGCCACGGCCCCTTTCCTCTGAGGAAGGATGGTGAAGAAGGCCTCCTGCCAGCTGCCCTTCTCCAGGTACGCCAGGATGATCTCAAACACTGCAGGAGGGAAGAGAACACACTTCAAACAAACCAGGAAAGGCAGAGAACAAACCATCAGCTTCCAGTTAAAACTTCTCATTTTTAACAGCTAACCATCACTGTGAATGAGAACTGTTACTGGCAGATTTTATCATCTTGGAGCTACTTAAACATTTAGCATTAGCTCCACTAAACTTAATCTATGGTTGTCATTTTAAAGCCCTCAGCATAGTAACAGGATGACACAGGATTGTGGTTGTCTGTTGTGTTGGGCTGTTGCTGCTAATATAGCCATTTACCCAAGTTAACTAGTTTAGCTAACAAGCTAAATTAGCCTATTTCTGCATTACCTGCTTATTTCTGGTCGTTGAAATCTGGTGTAAACACACAGCATATACAGTAACTTTTAAGTATATTCATCAATCATCACCATCAGCTGCTAACAGCAGTTTCACATACTGGTCCTCACCGTGGTTGACTGCCAGAACCTTCCGACTGTTCATCTTGACGAAGCTGCTCAGGGGAAGCTGGGCGTGATCAATCCCCAGCTCCTTCGCCCTCTCAAAGGTGATCCCCTGCAAACGTATGGAAATGTGAGCAGCTCAAATCACGAAGCAGGATGCAAACATTTCCCTTAGGTGTAAGTTAGAAGCATTTCTCCAGACAGACCTTATGATGGTTGTGATCCACAAGGCCTCCGATTACGTAGGCCTTTTTTTCATCCAGCTCCTCCAGGACATTGGGAGAGTCTGATGTCAGGTATACCAGATCTTCTTTAGCGACAACTTTACTGTAGTGTTGTGTTTTTATTGTAATGTCCTGCACACAACAACAGCATGCACGCATACATATAGAGGAGCCCCTTACTCAGTTGCTTAACTGTGGATATTGAAACTATTGTAAGTGTTAATCTGGATGACTTGTACTAATCTGTACCTTCCAGTTTACCCATCCTTTGTCCTTTTCATCCATGCTCTGTTTCAGCTGTCCACCTAGGCTTGTTAGATATAACTGAAGACATGAGAGCAGTAGTTTACATCAACAAACGGGACTGTCTCTACAGTTTCATGTGTTAGTCAGTACCTTACATGCACTGACCTGCACTGGATGTAAGGCTCGTCGGTTTTCAGCATAGCACCGCTGGATCTGTTTGTGAAGCTTACTGACATCCTGAAGAGACGATAACATTATTGTTCAGGAGGGTCAGTACCTCACTTCAGATTTCGGAATATACACATACTGTACAGCATAACTCTTTGCGGTGCTTCGTCCATCGCTTACCTTGATCAACATGAGGTTGTCGAAGCTGCAGTCCACGATCAGCCTGAGAGAGCTGGGTGTCACCTCTCTGCGTAGACGCTTCCTGGCACTCTGGGCGTCTCCTCCATCCTCCTCCTGATGATTCTGCCTCTGCAGCCGACGCTGCTGCTTCCTCTCTCTTCGTCTCTGTCTGCAGCAGAAAGCACAGGACAGATGCTGGCACTGTTGGGCAAACTCCTGTACTGTAGTAACATTTGTGGAGCACATTCTACATGTAAATATCCTTAAAAAGCAGAATAGAGAATCTCTCCAGAATTTAACCTTTAAATGAATATTTACTGCATGAATGAAGCCTGGGCACTTTAGCAGAGAAGCTAGACAGGCATCATGCTCTATGTTTTTGTACAAGAATGTGGATAAATGACCCACATAGGAATTACAGGCTTGAATGTGACTAAGGGATTTAATTTTTCCTGCTCCAGTTTAGCACATCAGCAGATGGTTGAGTATACACCTGTGCACCAGATTTAAAATACATTTAACAATCTATTGTGTGTAACAGACTTCTTTTGTCTGCAAACAGTTCATAACCAAATCATGTATATTTCTTTAATGCTTACTCATATTTCAGCATGAGCATCAAATAGCCACCCCAAGCAAGAAAACGTTAAATTGACAATTAATTCAATGGGGTTTGGCGTGAGTGAGAGGAACATAGAGGACAGACAGCACGACATGTTGTACAGACAGAGACTGTTATCATAAATACATTCATAACTTACTTCCGTAGCTCCCTCTCTTCTTCCCATTTCTGCTGCTTCAGAAGCTTCTTTCGTTGCCTCTTTGACAGACTTTGGTTTTCTGCTGTAGCTTCTCCGTTACTGCTCACCGTCTTCTCATTGTCTCCGTTATCTTCCTCCTGTTGGGCTGGAGCCTCACTTTTCACACCATCATCAGCCATCTGTGAGGAGCAGAGACGACGACTGTCTGTTTAACTTACCAATGTTGCTCTGTCAGCTAGCTGTTGATCTTAGCTTGTTGGCTGCTTTCAGCAGAGAGCTAACCGTCTGCATTTAAGAATAAATTAAAGTTCCTCTGTTTTAATTAAACATAAATCAGCTTAAAACTATTTAACCGCCGCGATAACCAACCACAGACAGTCAGACACACAAGGAAGAAAAACTAAAAAACTAAACAAGTCGTTCAACAGCAACTAGCCCACATGTATACTTTGTTGGCATGTTTGTGACGTCATTTAACCGCGCCAGATGCATTCATATGCTATCAGAAGTTATTATTTTGGAATTTATAAACACAACTTGAAACCAGGAATGGAACGCATTGTGGTAAAATAATACCCCATTTGTATGTGTTTGGAACTCAAACAAAGCACAAATGGAGTTCTTGAGGGCAGCATCAGTTAGTTTCCTGTTCATATAGACTTTAATTGTTATCTGAGAAGTGACCACGTGATTAATAATTACAAACCTGCCTCACTACACTCACTTGGGTAATTAGAATAACTGAACTTTGGCTGAACTAAATTTTAACTTTGTTGATTCCCCCAAAAAGACATTCTCTTTACGAAGCATATAAACATTTTCTACATGATATGACAGGAGCCAATTTCACATTTTCAAAGGATTAATAGGGTAGAAATAAACAGGTAATAAATAAAGTATCAGTTAATGAAGATAACCATTAATGAACACATAGTAACTATATTTATAACTGGTGATGCTTGCAACACTGAATGCTTTGCAAAGTGGTCAGAAGCTTGTGTGTGTTGTGGCTCTGGCTGTAATGCAGCATGATCCTGCATCCATCACCCACATCCCTACTAATCCAGTTACTATATGGGCCCCAGTCTTTACAGTATTTAGCACACATTCCAAGAGCGCTACTGCTAAGCTAGTTTTCAGCTTTGCAGGCATGTGATTAAATTGCTGAATGGGATTTTCTAAAGATGAACATCTTAAATGAAGTATAGCAGTTTATGGTGTTCTCTACAAAGTTACTTTTTTATTAAAGTATTAAAGTTTATTAAAGCTCACAAGTGTGTTCCTCTAATAAACCATCATTCAGGTAAATGCAATACTGTGTAAAGGATCCATTACCAAAGACAACCACTGGTAAACACATTAGTTACTACTTATAAGGCTACATTCTATATAAGGCTGATAATTGCAACACAAAATGCATTGCAAATTAGAGGCTTATGTGTGTGTCTGTTTGGATTTACTGGACACACTAGGATTAAATGCCTCTGTGTGTGTATATACAGTTATAGCTCTGCAACACGATCCTGCATTCATCACCTGTTACTATATGGGCCCACAGCCAGCAGAGATGCCTTTAACGCTACTGCGTATTTAGGAAACATTTCATATTCAACGTTTCATTCAACATTATAAAGGTAAGGCCTGGTCATTATTTTAAATATTAAAACTTAACATGTTTATGAAGCGTAACATGACACTAACATAAAGTTGAAACTTAGATTATGGAATACAGCATGGTAACTAAGACAAGTGACCATAACACTTTTACTTGAGCTTCAATCTGGATGAGTGATGACAAACAGGTTTGCAAAAGGGTTTCACATTTATTTAATTTTTTTTATGATGCACATTTACAATCAGCATCATATGTAACAGCCTTTTGTGCATAGGCTATTTTTGAACCAACACTATACATTTTTCAAACACATCATGGAAAAACCTCAACTTTGCCATCAATATTTATTGAGCAAATTTTCATTTCTGACAAGACTATAAACACTTTCATTTTTTAACATTTCTCTTTCTCCATCCAAAGTCATGATCTCCTCACTATGCGCTCACTGATTTATTCCAAAAGTCTCAAACGTCCTCATATTTTTCTCGCTAAACAAATTCACTTACTTTTACCTTTGCAGCATTTACTATCTGTACAGGCAGTTCATAAAATCATTTTAAAGCAGTATAGTGGTCTAATGAGCCACAGTCCCAGAATCATTCAGTGCAGCATCCAAGTATCAGGCTCTCCATCAGACCTGTAAAAAAAGTATCTACACTTATACATAACATCATTCTTAAACAGCATGTTTCAGACAATCTACGTATTTCATTTTTCTCTATTGTATGAAGGTAAAAAAAAGAGCAAATTTCATCCTCGCTTGAAAATTGTAAGAAGATTTTATTTTTGTGATTATTGGAGAAGACCAGAGAGTTCACTGGTCATCTATTAAAATGTAAATAAATGGAAAAAAGTAGATTACTTTAGTGCCAGATAACATTTTTCACCTGTGTTGCACACCTGTTATATACAACATAGTAATTTATTTATTTTGGCAGTTAGTAAACAGGAAGTGAGAGTCTGCCATCAACACCACAATCACTCCATTCAAAAATCAGTTTCCAAGTATAACTGAATGGTCTATTAACCCACGTTACAAAAAAACATATTACCTACATTACTTCTAGTAGAACCTAGCCATACAAATTTTATTTGTCTGGGTGTCGACATGGCTTTTCTACGGAGGGGGGCATGGAAGAAAAAAAATATTTTTTTTCATCCATCAATTCTTTTTTCTCCCATGTCCCCTCCCCTCTGTACTTTTCCAGGGGTCATATGGTAAAAAAAAGTACCACCATGAAACAGATTGCCAGACCAAGTAGCAAAATTTTAGGTATGACTTCTGCAAAATACATTTCGTATTCATAATCAACCCTGTCTCCTGAAAATTATTACAACCAACATTTTTGTAGTAAACCTAATAATTATGCTGTGATGACACATTGTTTTTAATGAATGAAGTGATTAACGGAAAGCGAGTTGCAAGGAGATTGTTGGGGTGGACGTGCAGGACTGACAAACCGCGGACCTGAGTTTGAGTCCACACTGCTGTGTGAGGTTAGATTTAGGCAGGAAAAGTACTGGTTTGGGTTCTTTTAATACAGATGTGTGTGAAATGAGTGTTGAGTTTTTCTGTATCAACGCAGCCCAAACTCTTTCCCTGACCTTAACCCAGTGCTGTGATGCCTGAACCCAACCATACAAAACTTTAATAACGTTGGAGTCACACAACTGGATGTTAAACTACAAGACTGGATATATTTGCAGAAAACAAAATGGGACAAAAATATGTCGCCCATTTACATTTACTTGATATGTTAAGTATCAACATATTTGCGACATCTACATTAATTGTGAACATGGTAATTATGTTAAGAGAAAACATAATCAGGTTGAAATGATGTTCCCCACAGAAACATATTTGTGCAGTTCAGTTGTAGAGAAACATCATTTTTAGGAGACTCAGTTGTCAGAATATGAGTATTCTTATAAAAAGAAAAAGTTTTTTTTAAGAAATGTAATGTAGAGCTTAATTTGTCATACTAGTCAGAGAAAGTACAGATGAACAACTGGCAAATATAATATTCCACATCCTGTAACAGCAAGTAAAAACTAATTTGATGTGAGCCAATAGGATGGGGTTAGTGTTAAAGTAAAGGTTATATCTCCAAACACATCTCATTGGCTGCACTTTGTGTCATTTAAAATACACTTTAATAATAAGACTTGTAAAGTAATCTATAGTCTGAGTGGCTGATGGTCCCTCTGTTATAAACAGTATTCTGTTTGCCTGACACAATTATTCATTTATGCCTTCATTTAGTGAGCACACTGAAAATAACAAATGATATGACTTTTACGGTTTCTCTCTTCATTTTATCTTATTGTTGCTATGAATTCATCTTGACTGAGCACAACCTTTTTTCTGCCATATGACCCCCCTGCTGTTTCTTCTAAAATACTTATACATTTCCAGAATTATGAAAAAAATGATCAAAGATGGACTGACCAGCAGATCCACAGTCTGTGACTATTATGTACAAAATAAAAAGTCAGTGTCAATACAGTTAAAAGCATAGAAATACATGTCAAACTGGGCTTAGAAATTATTAGAAATGTTCTTGTTGTCAGTCATATACAACACTAACAATGTCTACAGTGTATTTCATCAATTAGATTTATTTTAATGGTCAGAAAAATCAGCTTTTCTTTTAGGAACAAGGACTTTTCTTAGTGATCTTAAACTTTTGAACAGTAAAACATGCAGTGGTAAATACTTAAATCTTTAGACATTTTAAAGCAATCATCGTAACACTGCAGATAATGCAACACAGAAGGCAAGATAAGGAAAACGTAACTGGTATAGCTATTAAGTTTTAAAATGTAGTCTATGTAAAAATTATTATGTGGTATAAACTGAAATCATGATTGTGATTATTTATTTAATTCATCTTAATTGTTATCATCTCTATTGAAGCTCAGTTAACAGTTAACCTTAGTTCCTCCAAAAGTACTTTCTCCTCTAAAGCAATTACAAAATAAATGATAATAAAATCATAGAATACATCTGACATGTTCAAAATACAGAATTTTCAGAATTCTTCAGAATCCATGTAGATCAGTGTATGATTGATTACTGTGCCGACTGCCGACAATGTCAGTGCAATTTAAGCAGGTTTTTAATTTCTTATGATATACATACATGATGATATACACAGAATATATATTTTACACACCTTCCGCAAATTAGAGCAGGTGAAGTCTGATGAAAATGAACCCTTTTATATAAAAGCTCTAAAATACCACCTCCAGCCAATAAAAAGACATAGTTCATAACACAATGAAGAGACCAAAACCCAGAGCAGTCCAGGATCCACTTAGAGTTCAGCCCTGTGGGGAACCAAGAAAGCACAGTTGAAATATAGTTTAACATTAACAGCTAAAACTCGGATTCACCTACAGTTACTTTATTTAGAGAAAATGTAAGCAAATGGTGGCTGGTGTTCAAAGAAATGAAATAAGAGGATTTTTCTCATATTGCTGTATAAACATTATATTATAAGATCAATTAAAAATACACACTATAGAAAACTCAACTGTCATCAGACAAGCTTGCAGTACTTTGAAGCCCTGGCTCCTTTTCAACATCCTGCTGTTACAGTACCAGAGAACAGATTAGGTTGTATGAAGTTTTTTTTAAATCAGAATCAGAATCAGAAAACTTTATTCTGATTTTGACATTAACTAAAGCATTATTCTTTATTATAGAAATCTTCATTGAGATTCGCAAATCTCACAAACGTGTCTCAACATACTTCACTCCAGGACACAATAAAAACAGCATGAAATACTAAATGAAACTAGAAACTACTACTAATTCTACTACTCGAAATGAAATATTGGAAGCAGTGATAAAATCAAATGTTCCAAAATGTAACAGGATGATAAGTGCAAGCAATGACGAGCACAAGTTATACATTGTATGACAAAGAAGACAATGTAGAAAAAAAAAAAAAAAATCTCTTTTAAAGAAATTAGTATCTAAATAAGCACAAAAGTTCCATTGTAATAAATACATACTGGTATTCTATTAGATTTTATTTTAAATATGTCAGGATTACACTTTGAAGTACTTATTAAATTATATTGGAATAGATTTTCCATCCATCCAAATGTGGACATTAAAATTAAATTTGATTGGCTGAACTTTCATGTGTGTTTACATGTTGAACTGTCTTTAAGCATTAAAACTCAATTTTAATTCATTTATCTTGTGGTCAAAAATTATTATTTCTTATTGCAAGCTTGTGGTTGCTCGTGTTACATAGTGCTCTGCACTCACAAACCTGTAATTTTCACACTGACCACTGCTGACACATTTTGTCACTAATGCAACTCATTTGCATTTAGGTGTTACATACCATTCCGCAGTCTGTGTCTATTTTTAAAGTCAACTACTAAGACTCTGCATAAGACTTACTTGTTCTAAGAAATAAATGTGAAAGTAAAATAACACCATAGTAGTACTATACTACGATGAGTCCTTAAAATAAGTAGCAACAAAAATAATATTCTCGCAGAAGAAAGAGATTATCATCATGATCACCCTGATGACCATTATTAACATCTACATGTCTACCTGTAGAGTTACTCTGACAGGTGAAATCTTCAGCAGCTGTGTATTTAAAGTGGTAATGTAGGGAAACAGCCTCTCAATGAAAGACTGTGAGAAAGTGTATATGTTTGTGTTTGTATCAGAGTCGAAGAATGACAGTTTTCCTCTATTCCTTTACTTTTACTTTACTTTACTTTACTTGGCAGACACCTTTATCCAAAGCTGGATTTATCTGGATATTCCAGTCCAGAGACACTCTGATCCTCTGGATCGGGGTCCTAACTGACAGAACTCTGTCTGTATATAATGGAGCGTCTACTCTGTATTCACCATCTTGAAACAATATTCCCCAGTATCCATCCAGAATCTCTCCCTTCCTCTGGACAGACTCTTCTATCACACCCACCGCCCAATTTGCCTCATTTCTAACTTGAACCTCCCAGCTGTGAGTTCCTGAGTTAAAGCCTGTGCATCCAAGGACAGTGATGTAGTCGTCAAATCTTTCTGGGTTACTTGGAAGCTGTCTCTCTGTTTCTGTATATCTCACATAAGTCAGATTGTCAGAAAGCAGGAGGTATGGATGAGCAGTGTTTGGATCCAGAATCAAAGGACTGTAGGAAACCATGTCCTTCATCTTGTTCCAGATGTTGAAAGCCAGGTTGCCCACATGTTTTGCCATATTTATCAAAGCTCCCAAGCCCAGCTTTGGATCACTGAGCAGGGGGCGCTGCTGGACTTTAACCACTGCTGCTTTGTAGTTCTGCAGAAATTAGATGTCTTCAGTTTTGAGTTCCTTCTCTGTGGTTCTGATTGTTTCTGACAGAGCTGCAATGTTTTCACTCAGAGCCTTGATTTTCTCCATCATCATCTGACTCTTCTGCTCCTCTTCCTTCCTCAGTGCAGTGATCCTGGCTTCTTCTTCTTTTTGTAAGAAATACCGAAGCTTCTGAAACTCATCCTTAATCTGCCTCTCTGTGTGTTGAGCCTGGATCTTAATGTGTTCTGCTGCTTGATTCCAGTTAACCCTAACTTGATTAAAGTGCTCCAGTTTTTCCTGTAAGGGCTTCAGAGATTTCCTGAGACTTTTCCTGTATTCCTTCATCGATGGGTCTGAATCTGTGGTTTCTGTGTGTCTTTGAATCTCGACAGATGACGCACACTGGCTGCTGATGGTCCGGACAGAAGAGCTTTAGTTTCTCAGAGTGCAGACTGCAGAGACCCTCAGCCTGAACAGAAGCTCGCTCTTATAGAGAAAGATCCTGTAAGAACGCTTCACACAGGTTCTTTAGAGCCTGGTTAGACTGCGGGTCACTTCTTGAAGATCTTCTTTTACAAACCGGGCAGTTATGAGTCACTTGCCCTGCCCACCATGTGTGTAGACAGCACAACAGGATTTTTGAAGATGTCAAAGCAGACCGGACAAGTAAATTCTTCTTTTGCTGAACGAAAAGCCATGTTCTGTCATACAAAACACAGCAGGCAGGCAGTGCATAAACAAGGAAATAACTGTTATTATTAGAGTTACTTCCACTTTCACCAAATCATGGCTTTCCTTTTAAACTGCCTTTTAGTAGATCCAGTCAGCACTGAGTTGAAGTAGCAGAGTATCAGTATTCCTAGTTTTCCCAGTATTCCTTACTGTAATGTAGTGGAAGTGGTGGGTTTGAATCCTATCATCCTGTTCTCGGTGTGTGCCTCTCTCCTCAGAAACAAACTATTTCCTGGTTTCTCTCCTGACAGTGATATAATCGGAGGAGTCATAATTTATCCACAAAAATGCCACAAAGCAGCATAACACAGCAGGTTAGGTTAGGTTCAAACAGGGAATTATTTGACTCAACTTCACCATGTTAATTCTAATAATTAGACTTAGAATTCTTAAATTCAAATTCAAATTTAAATTCAGTAATTCAATCTTCAGTATGTTTAACACATTAGATTCAGTCAAACAACAAGACCTACAACCTGAACGACTAAATGTCTTTTGTCCCTGTGTTTCTCTGGCACAACCATAGAAGCATTTGTTGAAAGAGCGCCCCCATGGCAGCAGGTGTCTTTTGGAATTGCACCGCTTTCTCACCAGGCACCAAAATGATGGTATAATTCAACTTCCTCATCCAAAACTTACAACAATGCAAACACAGAAGTTTGCTTCAGCTTAGGCACAAAGACATGTGGGTTACAAAATAAACACGGTTAGGTTTAAAATGTCATCGTTTGGCTTAAAATAACTGCTTTCCTCCTTCCAAGAGTTTGTGAGTGTAAATACTACATGAACGTGTCTTGTTTACTACAACCACAAGATATCACCCAATGTTAATACATCTCTTTTGGTCATATTCTGCTCCTGTTAAAAACAACTTATACAGTTGTATTTTGCAGGAGGACTGAGATGTCTTTTACTGACAAATGTTGCATTCATTGCTACCTTCAAAGGCAACATGACAGTGGTTGGTTATTGCCCCCTGACTTTCCCCATACACAATTTTGCATCTGGTCTGTAGAATTTAAACTGGCAACCTTGCACTGAAAAGCCTTTTCACCAACCTCTCGACCATCGGACTCCAGACTATCTGTTTACTTTATAAACATAACTGAGCTCTCCAGTATGTGGGTCTCATTCTAAGATGAGCAGGGGAACTCCAAATGTTTAGCCGAGTACAGCTGAGGCTATCTGCTGCTATGTTGCATGCTGTGTTTATGTAATTGCTGATCAGAGGCCATGTGAACCTGGCTTCTCACTCTCTCTGTCTTTAAATGACTGGTCCTATAAAAAGCTGGCTGACCCTACTGCGACTCCGACCTGCCAGGCAGTGTCTTGATGTCCGGCAGCAGCTGAAACTTTCCGTGTATACACATAACAAACCCCTGCCATCGCCTGACCTTTCACTCCAGCACACACCATGCCACATACACACATTCAACACCTATACCACGAAGAGTTTTATCGGTATAGTCCTCTGTATATCGTCTGGGATATCATAACTCACAAACTAGCTGCAAACTTTACAATCACATCATGCCTCTTCCTTTTTTATGCCTGATGAATCCAAGTATATGTATGATTGGTTGCATGAATCTTGTCCTTATCCAAAAAACTAGTATTGTCATGTAGAGAGTGCTCCATTAATCCATTGCAATTGTTTTTTATTTCTATTAGTTTGACAAGGTCATTTTTGATACCACCAAGCTCTCTGTTCACGGTATGGAGACTGAAGCTCTGTGCTTAATTTCTAAACATAATTTTTCAGAAATCTGTTTTTTGATTTCACAGTAATTTTCCTCAATAACAGATTTATTTCACAATTCTGCTTTCTGTAAAGACACACAGTGCAGAGCTTCGATATCAATGGGCTCACAGATAATATTGACATGAGTATAAAAATGTACTGAATTTACTGTGTCTTTGTTTGGTAGTATAGAGTTTTTTGTATTTTCATTTAAAATTTCAGTCTCCTTATCAGCTGGACTTTATTATTTTGCTATCATCAAAGGTTTGGGGAAAATGATGTTTGAGTTTGGAAAAAAAGGCATTTTAAAATCAAAACTATAGGATATTTTAAAGATTTACTGAGAACATATGCAGGAAAAGGATGTGTCTTAGAATTTTTTTAATGTGGTTTCCAGATTAAATTTGGTAAATTCTGCTTGTTCTGAAGGTTCTTCATTTATAATCTGAGACCAAATACCTACCCCCTTCTGACTCTGGTAAGGGTGGCACCGGAGAGGCAATCAGATTTTGGGGGCCTGTGCCACCCCTGCCCACCCCTCTGATGCGTGGCCACATATACATGTGTTTATATGTATAAAACTGAACTCTATGATTCTAGATACAGCTGAAATTGTGTAATACCTCACTGTATGTGTATACAGAACTCGAATGGTAATTGCTTGTGTCTTCCCCTTGTAAGTCGCTTTTGGATAAAAGCGTCTGCCAAGTAAAGTAAAGTAAAGTAAAGTAAAGTAAAGTAAAGTAAAGTAAAGTAAAGTATGTGATTGGATGTGGAGCTTGTGTTTATGTGATTTGGGTCGTCTAAATCTGATTGACAACCTAATGAAGAACATTAAATAAAAAAGGGGGCAGATGAGCAACCAGATGTTTTTTACCTAGGAAGCAGAGCCGGCTCGACCCAGTTTGGCGCTCTAGGCGAGATTACGACTTGGTGCCCCGTAATCAACCGCCTCTGTGCGGGCGGAGGGGGGTGCATGTGCCGGCTCAGGTGGGGCGCAGTAACCGAGGAAACGAGGCTGTGGACGGATCCTGGCTGTAAAAGAACTAAATATCGCGTTTCACTTTATTGTGGAGAGAATTATGAGGGGTTCATACAGGGAGAAAAGTCCAAATAAGTAACTACAGTTTAGAAAACAAGCTCAAAAACCCGCAACTGACGATATTTGCAAGCAACTTTTTTTTTTGAGGGCTTGAAGCTGCGCCCCCTCCAGCAAGTGGTGCTCCAGCAAGTGGCGCTTAATTTCTAAACATAATTTTTCAGAAATTTGTTTTTTGATTTCACAGTACAATTTTCCTCAATAACAGATTTATTTCACAATTCTGCTTTCTGTAAAGACACACAGTGCAGAGCTTCAATATCAATGGGCTCACAGATAATACTGACATGAGTATAAAAATGTACTGTGTCTTTGTTTGGTAGTATAGAGTATTTTTGTATTTTCATTTAAAATTTCGGTCTCCTTATCAGCTGGACTTTATTATTTTGCTATCATCAAAGGTTTGGGGAAAATGACGTTTGCGCCTAGTTCGCCTATGCCAGTGGTTCTCAAACTAGGTCCTCAGACCCCACTGCCCTGCTTGTTTTCCAGTTATCCCTGGTAAACTGGTATCTTCCAGCTTCCGATTGACTGACCACACCTGGTCCAGGTAATCAGCAGTGTGTAGGGCAGGGAGAGCTGGAAAACAAGCAGGGCAGTGGGGCTTGAGGACCAAGTTTGAGAACCACTGGCCTATGCCAAGAGCCGGCACTGCTAGGAAGTATAAAGATGTTTATCTTGTGCTTGTAAGCTTTTAATAGACTTTCAATATAGGTCTTGTTTTGAAATCAATTTCAAATATTACCAAGAATCAATTGTAGTCAGTTCTGGCACCACGTGACACAATGCATTATCATGATTAGAGATCCACCTATATGTGAGAGAGACTCACCTGTCCACTTCATCTGTGCTCCACCACAAAGCTCATGGTGGTCCCATCAAACGAGGGCGGGGAGATGATCTGGGGCCCCTGCTGGGACGTGATGCTGATGACAGGCTGCTTGACACTGGAGAAGCCCTGTGGCAGGCTGTTGGTGGCGGCCTGCTGTTGAACCCTGGAGGCTGCCTGCGGAGACTTTCCAGTGGTCATGTAGAAGGGGCTCTCCATGTACATGCCCTCAGTCTGCTGAACTGACGCTTTCTCCCCACTCCCCACCTCTGATTGGACCGACATCTGTGACTGCACTAGTGTCCGAACTGGGATCACTGAGGGTGTAGGCATGAATCCTGGGTAGATCATGTAGGTGTGTCCATATGCACCTGTACTGAGGGCCAAAGGTGAGATCGGCATGGGCATTTGGGTCATAGGTGGTTGCGGCATGGGCACATCCACATACTGACCGGTTTCTGGGTCAAAGAGTCGCTTGGTGGTTGGCTGAACGGGAGTGTCCACAAGGTAATAGTTTCCAGTGGTCGGGTCTAGAAGCATCTTCCTCTGGGTGGCTTGGAAGGGGTCCAGGGTGGGAGCAGGTGTGATGGCCGGGGAGAAGCAGTAGACTTGTGGCTGATTGGTGGATATTCCCAAAGGCAAGGAGTGGTAGATGGTGGCGGAAGGGATCTCTGGTGAACATGTCTCCATCACAATGCTGGAGCGTTTTGGGGTCTGGTTGAGTTCCTCCTGGACCCTGGTGCTGGATCTTAAGTGTCCTGAAGAAGTAGTTGGGTGTGACTGGGAGGTGAATGTGCATACTGATGTTTTATCAGACAGTGGCAGTTTGTTGCTGCTAGCATGAGACTTGACCGGAATGGTTAGGTAGTTTTCACTGTCGCCTGAAAGCTCCTGCGCTGATCTATCCACCCCCTTCGATTCAGCTCCTTCGAGTCCACTTTGCCTCATCTGACTGATTTTTAATGACACGGGCAGTTTGGAGGAGTTTGGACAAATGTTTTTGCTACTGAAAGGTGTTTGCGTGCTGAGATTTGGCTGTGGTGTTTTTGCGCTTGTGGCTGCCTTGAGGCTGGAGCTGAGGCTGAACATATTTTTGCTCCCTGAGGTGCTGGTTTGCACTGACTTAGCAATCAGCCTGTCATCACGACCGCTGGATGCCTGGAGGACCTTGACTAGGTCTCTGTCCTCCCGCCACAGCAGACTATCAGTGCTGGGGGACGCTGCTGCTGCCACTGATGGTGACATTCTGTTCGTGTTGGGATAGGAGTTTCTTCTCACTGTCTTATCGATGGACCCTTTGGCTCCTTCCTCCTCAGGTGCTCCGTGCCCCTCGCTGGCTATGAGTGAAAGCACGTGGCTGTCTGTCAGGGGCAGGGGCTCGTTCCTCCTTTTCCATTCATTTTTCTCAAACACATAAAGCTGCTCCATGGTTTTCACAGCAGCCTGGAGTTTTTCTAGAGCCACCTGGTTCAGCACATTTGATTCCAGTTTCTTATCTGTCGTATCTAAAATCTTTTCCTGTTTCCTTGATTCTATTTTGCTTTCAATTTTCATCCCACTGCCGCCCTCTGACGAATTATTTGAGGCACCCATGGGTGCTCTCCCTGCTGCCCTTTGCAGTGGAGCAGTTTTAGCGCCCTCTGGAGACGATCTGTCTCTGTCCAGAAGCTCTGGCTTAGACAAGTCAAGATTTCCAAATTGTTTTCCGCTACTGTTTGTATTGACAGACTGACATTTGATAACTATGGGGGACACTGAGTTAGGATTTCTAGAGGGCATTTGCATTTTTTGCTCTAAGTGACTTTCAGCGTTTGGTTTATTTTCGTTGTTATCCAGAGAAACAAAGTGATAGGAGCTTTTAACTAATTTACGCACGTCTCTCACTTGGTGAATTGGCGTCTGCAGCTTCCCTTTATTGTCTCGAATGTCTCTAACCAAGAAATGCGGCACTTTATCTGAAGACTCACCCTTCAACGCTGCAGCCAGCGCCTGGCATTTGAAGTCATCAGCTCTGGTGAGGCTGGCTGCGTTACACCTTATATTAGGAGCGCGCAGCTTGGAGACGCCAAAAGGCTCCGTTTTATTGTCTCTAACGCTCCTTAAGTTGATTTTGATTTCCGGAGATTTTGACGTAGTGACAGTCTTGGAGTCTGCGACGTATAAAGTGTTGTCAGAGCGCAGTTTTATCCCGCATTCGTCTCCACATGGAGAATAATTCCTGTTCTGCAGCTGCTGTCCCAATTCTGCGTCACTGGGCAGCAGTTGGATACTTGGCACAAACAAATGTGACATTTTAGTCAGTTTACCGCTGTCCGCTGAGTACTGATCCTTCTCGGCGTCTTTGTCGTCAGCTGAAGGCGGCTTCTCCTCCGGAGTTTGATGGTTTTTATGATCCTTTTGAAACTCTACCTCCTCGTCCTTCCAGCATCTGAATGCACTATTTTGGCTGCGAAGCAGCGTGCTTTTACACCCTTCCAATGCGCCTTTTTTAGTATCGATTCCTGCTTCATTTGTCGGCTCTAAATTAGTTTCTGGTGCTGGAGCGGCCGAGTCTCGTCTCCGAGAGTCGCTCTTGGTATCACATGAGCCGCTGTCCACGATGTCCCCCAATTCATCCACGCACATTGTGGCGTAGTCCGAACCACTCTCGGAAAACTTGGATCCCTGTCTGTGCAGCTCTCTGCTCCCCTTCCCCCTGTGGCTGTCACTCTCCTGCTGCAAAAGGCACGGGGAAGGCGTCTGATGCGGCTCCCTTATCTCCCCTCTTTCCATTCTGCGCTCCTTCTCAAACTGCATCTTTTTAGAAATCACATTTTTAATCAGGCTCGAGGCGAATATGGCCTTCTTGTGTGTGTCTTCCATGGTTTTTGAGTGTGGCTTGCTGGCCCCTCTACTCTGGCTGCTTGGCAAATTGTTGGTAACTTCATCTGTGGAACGTGATCCTACAGCGTTTTGTGCAAAGTTGCTACGTCTGTCTCCCCCAGACATTCCCGATTTGACGTTACAACAAAAATTCAGAGTCTCTGTGAGTCTGATCACCCCACTGTGGCCGTGACTGAATTTTCCCATCAGCTCTATTTGCTTGGTAGAAGACGAGGCTCTGTGGGGGTTGCCATTTAGAGTGAAGATCTTGCTGCTGGGTGGTTTGATGCTTGCCAGTGCAATGCCCTTATATTGTCTATTGTCTATGTTTTTGGCTATTTCAAATGAGGCCGTTTTGTTTTGATGGGAAACAACACTTTGGTCCAGTCCCCGTGACACGTTCACGTTGCCATATTTCAGGTCGACAAACGTGGACCACCTGTTTATCCCTATCCCACGCTCTGATGCTGAGGACTCACTAGAGGTGCTGAAATTGATGGCATCAATGTAAGGATAAGCCAGGCTCTTGAAGGCTCTGGCTGTCAGGTTGCGCACCTCCTTGTCAGCGTCGTCCAGCTCGCTGACAGCGCTGGACGCGCCGCTGGAATACTCGGTGACCTCTTTTCCCCTTAATTTGCCGCCAAAGTGCAAGCGTCCGGGCGCGGCTATGCAACTCTTCGCCCTGTCACACAGCGTCTCTGTCTTCCCATCAACTCCCCTAAACACATAGCGACTCATGTCCCCGGAGCGCCTGGCATGATAAAGAATACTTTCCTGTTCTTGGATGTTGCCAGGGTCATTTATAGCTCGAGAAGTGGTTCTGATTGACAGGTGGATCTGCCCCCCACTGTTGCCACAGCCCCGCTGCTGCTCCTGCTGCTGCTGGGGCTTTGACACACTCTCATCTGAGCTGGTGAACTTGGACGCGTCGCACAGATCACTTTCAAGCAGAGTGCTGACTCCTGCTGCTGCTGCTGCTGCTGCGCCCCGAGAGCGAGGCTGGCGGGCGTCCCCCCTCTCCCCCACCGCCCCATCGTCGCCAAAAGAGGCGTAATCGACAAAGGAGTACACCTGGTTGTCATCCTCCATGTCCCAGCTGGTGGAGGAGCCCACCCCGAGGTCGTAGTCCGTCTCGTGGTCGGACAGCTCTGACAGCTGGATCTCGTGCGTGGTAATGTAATGGGACTCGTCATCCGCCGCGCACGGGACACAGTCATCAGAAAGCACCAAACTAACATTATCATCGTCATCATAATCATCGTCCGACTCGCTTCTCCCGCTCAGATGATCATCGCTGCAGTGTAACTCTTCATCTGTTGCTGTGTTTTTCCTGTTGTCTTCTTCTTTGGTCACCTCGGGCTGCGTTATGACGCGCGCGCTTTTGTCTCCTGATTTGAGGCAGTCCTCTGACTTTGCGGTACTTTGAGGAACTAATGATGATGTAGGATGAGAGGGACCCTCCTCGACACATTTCCCAACTCCGGCGTCCTCTTTCGTTTTAGTTTCAATCTCGCTTTTAATCGACGTCTTGTGGTTTGGTTCCGTTGCGCGCAGAGCTCCGGTGTTGCTGCTGTTAATAAGGACAGACATTAGGTTGATTTCACCAAAGCGACAGCCTTTCTTGGGTTTTGCTCTGTCTGTCTTCACGTCCACTGACTCCAAGTCGACGTATTTGCTTTCGTCTTGCTTCTCCGGGGCATCCTCCTCTCCGTGCCCCGGTTTGGGGATCAGATCTTTCCCCTCACGGAGAGTCACCGGCGTCTCCGCACAGCTTTGCCCAGTCTTCATGGCTGAAGTGGTTGTTTTTTACTTACATTTGGTAACTGGCAGAAAGGAAACGACAGAGATGGAGCCCCCCAGGATCCATCCGTCAGAGATTTTGCTGCGCGCAAAGCTCCGGCGCTCAGACAGCAGATAGTCACTCTAATGACACGGAAGCGCTCCAGACATTCCAGCTCAGCGCGGCATGAAGCCTAAAGCCGAGTATCTAAAAAGGAGCAGAGATATTACTAACTACTGTGTAGGCCACATGGTGTCCCCCCCCCCCATTCTAACACTTTTGACCTGTTGCTAATGTAGAAAACTTGCATCACACAAATAGATCAACATACTTATGAGAACCTGATTATCATAATATTGCACCTCAAACAAACACCTAAACTAATGCACAGCTGCCATATAAAACCTCACTTTTCTTGCCACAAAGTTTTCAATTACATCATCATATGAAATCTGCCCAGCAACCATGTGATTAATACTAACCAGACAAAATGCAAAAATATGGCTGCGCGCTTGCTCATGTTGCCCATATCCGCTACTGCAAACATGCATTCTTACCATGAACTCACAAAGTAAAAACACAGTATTAAAAGTAACTACTAATTTTGTCAGTTTATAGACAAGATATTAGCTAGTGAAAGCCCATGCACATATACTTATAAACGTTATGATATTATTAATCATATAATCTTCTATGTGTTTGTTATTTGTTTACTTCAGGGTTCTTTTGTAAAAAACTGAAATAAAAGTAAATACAATATTGCAACAGAAATAATAAATAATAATAAATGGGCTATGGTCACAAATACAAAAACAGGCCTGGAATGGAAACTAACATTTTTAAAAACACTAACATTCCCATTCACGTTACAGTAACTCCACATGGGACTGAACACACTGTTATTTGCCTTTAGCACAGCATGCTCATGGCTTTATGTGCACTAATATAACTTTACTGTGGAATTGTGAAGACAGTTGTAGAAGACATGCAGCAGAATTTCCGAAATCTACGCCCACTGTCTCTGATTTTAAGGCTTCCTATGAATTATTATTACACAACTCTGTGATTTCTTCTAGTGATGTGTCGTTCGCGAACGAGCCGACTCTAAGAGCCGACACTTTTTAGAGAGCCAGAAGAGCCGACTCCCGTCGGGGAGAGCCAAATCTTCAGCCGCTCTGCTCAGCTCTGCTGAGAATCCATGCAGGCAGGGGCGGAACTTTATTTTGATGGGCACTATGCAGCCAATCACATGCAAAGACAGACTGGGATCATACCATTATGTGAAAGAAGGAAGGGGGGCAGACATTCTGAAGATGATTGATTGAAATGTTAAACAGTAACTCTGTATTTTTTTGTAATATATAAAAAATGCATAATAAATAAGGCATTTATGAAAACACTGAATAAAAATTGCTTACCAACACACAAACCATTCATAATTGCTAAATTAGGCTAAAATATAAGGCTCAGAGTGATGCTAAATAAAGAGCCATTTGGGAGCCGTAAGAGCCAGCTCTTCTAAGGGAGCTTACTTCCCATTACTAGTTTCTTCACACACAAACAGGAAGAAAGGCCTGTGCCAAATGAGAAGAACTTAAAGGCGATCCTGAGATGTCGCGTTCACAAGACTGGGACGGACGAGGTCACCGTGATCTTAAACTTTGAATCAGTTCATCCTTCAGCCTAAGTGGACTTACGGATGGAAAACTTGAAAACATAATGCATCTGGTTGTTGCTGGCATGGAGGCATAAAAACCCACAATGCACTTGGGGGAGTACTGAAAGATTACACCCAGTACTGCCCTCTTGTGAGCAGAGTATAAAATAACAAGTGAGACTCTGGCAGCTAGCTCCAAATATACTTTACATTTTTATTCCTGACTGGAGGTGCTGTGTTTTTACCTTGAGGAAATGTCTTCGCATTTGAAACAAAAGTCTACTTGGGCTAAAGGATGAACTAATCAAAAGTGACTGGAAGGGATTTGTCTACGTAAATGTGTGTTTAGGACATTAGTGAGTCTACGATAAGACCACTGACCAACAGCTAACATTTCCAATGCAGATCAACAGTGACAGTTTTCAAAAATACACATGGAGCTCAGATACAGGCACGTGACAAAATGTAAAAACTGCAGCTCTGTGAGACAGGAGTGGGGGTTTGTGACACCTCAGATGAAGGTTGTGTGCCACATAAACACCCAAGTGGCAACAAGTCAACAACAACACACCCCCATGAGGAGTGAGCCGTCGTGCACGTTTGCATGCTGAAGCTCTCAGGGGGGCTAGTTTGTGTGAGGGCCGGTTTAGGGTCCGTGGACCAGCAGGAGCCTGTTAAAAGTATCAGGGCTTTCATAACACTAATAGGTCTGCAGAGGTTGATCTGTCATTAATCTGCTGAAAGGAGCAGCGACTACTCTTTACTACATATTTGGTTCATAAGCAGCTTTGTGCTCAAATGTTGATCTTTTGGAGAGCTTTGAAAACTCTCTGGCAAACTGTGCTTCACTGCAAAAATAAATTTAAAAAATGACCATTTTATCCTACTTCATACTTTGACTTCAATACATGTCAGAGAAAAATATATTCATTATGTTTGTTTTACTACTATAATTACATTTCAGCATCAGATTAGTGACATTAAATACTGAATAACACTTTATTGATTCAGAGGGTGAAACTCACAAGCTCCACAGCAGTGTGTAATCAATCAATCTAATTTATTTATAAAGCACATTTATAACAACTTTCATTGACCAAAGTGCTGTACAAGTGCGAGAAATGAGTCAGTAAGTAATATTAAGTGAACACTAATGCAATAATGTACCACACGACACAAAACAATAAAATAATAAAAAAATAAATAAATAAGCCAGCATAATAAAATCAAGAAGAATAAAATGCACATTAAAACATATGGGTTTTAACAGGGATTTAAAATGGCTAAGGTTCTGAGCAGCTCTCTACTGCAAGGGGAGGCTGTTCCACAGACTGGGGGCCACTAGTGAAAATGTAAAGTCATTTGTATTATAATTAGTAGATTCAAATCATAGGATCATCAGAACAGTGTATAAGGTATAATATAATGATGAACACAGTCATGCATCAATAATTATAATCTTCATATTCATTGATGTAAAATGGCTCATTCTGCATAAAGAGGTACTTTTACTTTTGATACTTTAAGTATTTTTAAGCTCATACTTTTGTACTTTCAATGAATGCACAAAATTTACTGCACTACTACTGCTCAACATGTATGTGACACACAGCACAAAAACAGACGCGGCTTCGAGGTGAATCTCCAGCACCACGGTCAGCTCATCTTGTGTTGTTTCACTCCAGGATGGGACAATTGAAGCTGTGTGGAAACGTGCTTGAGGTGGGATGATGTCACCAAACTCTCCACACTGATGAGGATGATAAACTCACAAGATGCCCAACATGATTCCAAACACTGGTAAGACTTCTAGACACTGACAAAACATATGAAGAAATGTTCCTGCACAGTTTAACGTAGGGCTCTAGTGTTTACTGGGTAAATACATTTAAAATAATGTATATTCATTTAGTCACGTTCAGGTTCAGTCTGGTAATTGGACGTTTTTCAGCCTTAGACGAACCGTCGAAGAAGAGTTGTTGATGTTCACCAGGCTGGAGAAGCTTACAAAAGAATTTCTAAAGAGTCTGGACTCCACCAGTCAGCTGTCGAGCAGATCTAATGCAAACTGTTCAACACCACTGTTTCCCTCCCCAGGAGGGATCAACCAATAAAGATCACACCAAGAGCAGGTTTGTAATAGTCCAGGAGGTCAGAAGGAACCACAGGGTCTAAAAGCCTTGTTTGCGGTGGCTAATATCAGTGTTCATGAGTCCACCATCAGAACTGCATTAAACATACAAACATTCATTATGAATAATATTATGATAAATAAACAACTATTTTTTTAAATCATTTGTTCATTTGGATTCCCTTCATCTAGTTTTAGGACTAGCATGGAAGTCTGATAGAAAATTCTAAACTTTCACAAACTTTCAAGCACCACGGTAAATGTATAGCAAGAGGAGAGTTCTCCATAATCTCTGACACCAGGTCTTAATTGGGGATGAACATAACTGTCAGATGTACAGTCAGTATGTATATTTATAATTCAAGTTCATTGAATACAGGTCCTGGGACTGATTTCTGGGTTCTAAACTTTGTAGCCACAACAAGGTTGATCAGAATGGTGACCAAAACCAATGATCTGCAGAGATAATTCTCTGCTGCTCTGTGATTATTTCATGTTACGCATAGTTTTATGACCCCATGTTGACATGTAAATATGGATATGTGCAGCTTCAAAGCTCCAACATTCAACTCAAACTAAACTATCATCTAAATGTAGGGGTTATCACACTAGAATAGAGCATCAGTCGCTGTGGGGTGAGATATGAGTAGTGAGTCGTCTCCCCACTGTACTGAACTGACAGTACTGTAGAGGTCAGCTAGTGTCAGAAAGTCCAGTCTTATTGGAATGAATACCTGGGTGTGCTGGTGGTTGGCTGGCAGGGACCCTGAACTCGCCACGAGGCTATGAAGCGTCTGCTGTTGATAGGCAACAAAATCTCCCCATCACCCTCTACCAGCTGTGTTCCAGCAGATACTGAGAGAGAAACCAGAGACAGACCTGAGCTTAACTGAGTGAAACTCTGCTCTGCTTGTGTCAAAGTCATGCAGAGTGACAGCAGACATCTCTATGACTGTAGGTTTTTACTTATATTTAAGCTGCAGGTGTTGGCAGAAAAAAAAATCACAGTTTCACAATATTTAAACAATTATTTTGGCCACTTTCATAAAACTGCTACATGTGTTCAGGTACTGACGACCTCAAACCTGCATGATCATTCATACTCTCCATGATGTCTTTAAAGGTCACTCTATAATTGTGCAAAAAAATGTAATGCCCCAGGCTCCAGGCCTTCATCCTCCCACAACTCCATGTACACTGTTACACTGGTATTGGTTTGTGTTCATTTCAATAGTTGTACACACACAGTACGAGAGCTTCAGTTGTTGCTCCGAACGTTAACTGGAGCTGAATTAGTGTAAACCCAGCCGCACAAATGCGATATATTTAGTGCACTATTTTAGTGAGACAGCCTGGTGACTGCAGGTCTTGAGGAGATACAGTTACGTGTGGAGTCCACATTAAAACAGCAGGCCGTCTATCATGTTGGGCCATTAGTCAAAACGGATTAAGAAGGCGACATAAGTGGTTAACGAGGACAGTGCGCTGATACACAGCCAACACTGCCTTTAGTCCAGTCCCTATACACACATCACCATAGCAACTGAAATATATACATATGATCAAAAGCATACTGATCAGTGTGTCATATACTGTTCTGAGCTGCGAGAAGTCCTGAAATATCTGTGTCTCCTGGCACAGCAAGACGTTTCTTTATCTTCACTGGTCATGAGTAAAGGGCTCCTCCACCGAATTTACACATGCAGATAAATTTACTTGTCAGGAAAACTACCACTCAGCCTGAACTGGCTACCAGATTTCAAACACACAGTCAGGTCTGTATGTATTTGGACTGTGACACAGCTTTGTGATTTGCCTCTGTACGCCACCACGGTGGATAGCTGATTGTTGGAACTCATAGATGTCAGCACATGCTGGTTTTCTTCCCCGGTGATGCTCTGCCAGATCTTTACTGCAGCCGTCTTCACTTCCTGCTTGTTTTTATGGTGTCTCCATCTCCAGTTTTGCAGATTATTCCACTTCTTTACCTTAAAACGTGTCAGGCTGTTTTCACAGTAGGTTTCACATCATTGTCCATCTGCACTATGAAGCACTGTCACACAGTGATTTTTCAAGGATTTGGCTGAATCTGAGCAGATAACACACAGGCAGCTCTAAATGCTTCAGAATTCATCACCAGTCACATCATCGTATCACATCAGTAGAAGAGAACTGAAGTTCCTTTGACAGCCATGCATGCCCATACCATAACACCACTTCCACCACCTCCACCATTTTCACTACACCTCACAGATGAGGTGGCAGCCTTCATCATGAGTAGTTATGGTTTCCAAACTCTTCTCTTTCAAGAACCCCAATTTAAACAAACTCTAAATCTGCTGATTTGTAAATGAACATGAGCCATCTGACCATGTTGTTTCATTTGAAAGCCACTGTGGTGACATATGGAGACAAAATGGTACAAAACAGGTCTCTGTCCAAATATTAATGGACGACCTGTGACTAAATCGGTGTAGATAGATGCAGAATTCCATCACACAGCATTTTAAGTCTGACTCTGCAGCTCTGGTCGCGGCAGTACGCTAGTGCAGGGTTCCTGAGTGCAGCGCAGGATCTGATACAGAAAACGAGCTGTAATTTCAGGATGGAGGATACGATAGTGCAACAACTAGCCGAGGTCCTGAGACTTTCAATCTAATCTGTTTTCCATCTGTCACTGTCCTTTCATCGGCACAGAGAGGGGGAAGAGATAATGAAAGGTTAGATGTGATTATATTTAACCTGAGTTCTCCTCGATTCCCTGACTTAGACTGGAGCTGCTACATATGGAGCCACTTAGACAGGTATGACATAACAACTATTTTTTTGAGGTTGAGGTTGGAGTATTAGTACCCCTGTGCTACAACAACAACCTGTGTTCACCAACTCTTTCTATAGCTGCCCAAGCTGGAGGTGCTGCAGATGTTGCAGTTCAGAGGTGTTACTATTTTTGAACCTTGAACTTTGGGCCGAGCTGAAATGTGTTTGAAAATTAAAGAAGATTTTTGCACGTTTGTAGCATTTGAATATTTTATATTTAATCTTAACTAAAATATCATCCATACTAGTAAACCAGAACAGTCTCCTTCACTTACACCCCAGTCGCGTTTTATGCCACTCACACTAACGGTTACACAAAAGTCACTTGTGAGTGTGCACAGTGAAAAGTTGTTCAGCTGTCACAGATTCCAGATTTTTGTGACCTTCACTCAACACTTGTTGTATTCACAATGACCTGCTTCTGATGTGTTCCATTCATTCATCGGAACTGAATGAGATTTCTGCATGATGAATTTATTCTTTCCACCACTAGAGAGCAGTACATACTGTACAACTGAGCAGCAACCACGACCCATAACCGCTGGATCTCTTCCTTTTTACCATCAGAACAGTCTAAGCTAGTTAATATTTTAACATTAGAATATGATCATTTAATGTGATGAAAAACTGTTGAGTTCAAGCAACTAGAGAAAATGTACAGTCATTTGTGCAAATATCTAGTCATGGATGGATTATGTGACAGACGACCCTGGGTACAGGAACTATATTGGACCCCCAGACTAAAAGAGACACAAAACAAGAGACCTGTGTCTCTTTGAGATCGTGCTGCAAATCTTCGTGGTTGTTTGTGTGCATTTTGTGTCTTCTAATGAAGATTTGTGACTTTCAAATGAGTAATATTAACACTCCTGTCATACAGAGCAAATATTTTAAGTTGATCTAACTTAATACTTGATCAAACTTAATTTTCAGTTGATATAACTTGATAGATATTTGCTTTCAACTGACCTAATTTAATTTAGTGGAATTTCATTTTTTGAGTGTTTTAGGACTTAATGAGGTCACAGTTTGTTGCCTGGACTGTCACTAAAGCAGCTCATTACGTGTTTATTCTTTTAAATAAAGTCATACCAAACATGCCATTTGAGAGGAAATTGAAACTATGTATTTATGAGCTATTTTTTAAGGAGCTCATGGGACCAATGTGTTTGAAGCTGAGAGCCACAGACAGAAAGTATAGAGTCAGACTTAGATTGATTTTAAAACTATAATCCAATTACATTTAAGTACAGCAGACTTCCCATATAATGTAACGTGTGCTGTTCAATAAGCCACTGATTTGTTCCATTGTCTAGAATAATATTTCCATGTGCCAGTAACACTGGTATTTCAAGTATTTAGAGCTTCCTCTGTATGTTTTTCTTTCATTTTCAGATAAAGTGAACAGTGAGAAAGCACATTTTTGGCCTTGGTGTGGGTGGAGATCTTCTGCTCAGGGGCCCCTGAAGGTTTTGACTTGCCCCTGCTCCAAGCTAGACATGTACAGAGGGTGTGTGTGTGTGTCATTATTCTCCTGCTGCTCCCTGTTTCCTCACTCTGCTGAGCCTGTGTGTTCTTTGCAGGCAGCACATAGTTCTTTTTTCTTTTTAAGGGGGGTTGGGACTATCTGACGTCAGACTTTCACACATGGAAGACCCACTTCCTACTCGTGAAGAAATAACTGTTAGAAGGAAACAGGCTACAAAGCACAGACATTGCAACATTTCCCGCTCCCGGTTGTGAAGGAGGATGAAGTAAGAGACTGATATTGGTTTACTGGGAGAAAACGGCTACATAGAACCACAAACTGAACCTGAAAAAACTGGTTCTTCACTTTCTCAGACAGGGATTATGAGCAGCTTCTCTTATTTGCAACACAAGGACCAAAAGAACAAGAATGTGAGTGAGTATTAAAGAGAATTACAGAAGTGTCTGAGTGCTCGCTATGGGAGGAAGGTTGTGTATTTTGTGGGGCATGTTCAGGAAAGACAGGTGAGGCGTGTGGAGTGGCACAAAAGCATGCTAAGCAGTGCCTTCAGTAAGTGGTCTGACACCCTTTGAGCAGCAATAACTTAACCTGAATGTTTCTGGTAACTGCTTATCAGCCCTGCACATCAGCTTGCAGCTTCAGCTCAGGGATGTTGGTGTGCTTCCTTGCATGAACTACCTTTTACTTCCAGCATTTCGGTAGGATTAAAACATTAAATTTCTTCTGCTTTAACCATTCTTTAGTAGAACGACTTCAGTATTCAGGGTTGTTGTCTTGCTGCATGATCCACTTTCTGTTGAGGTTCGGTTCACAAATAGAAAACTTAACATTTTCCTGCAGAATTTGCACAACAAATTTGCAATTTTACCACTCAGAATTCATAGCTCCATCAATGATGGCAAGTCGTCCTGGTCCTGGTGAGGCAGACAAGCAGCAATGTTCTTTTGGGATCTTCCCTGCAACTCTGCCATAAACACCATTATTGTTTAATGTTCTCCTGATGATGGGCTCATGAACATTGGTATTAGACACTGCAAGAGTCTTTTAGTTTCCTAGACGCTACCCTGGGCTTCATTGTGACCTCCCAGATTATTACACACCTTTCTCTTTTTTGTTGATTGATCATTCCTGTGGAAACTAACAAGGGTGTTGAATATTCTCCCATTTGTATGTGATCTGCCTGACAGCCGACCGGTGAAGTCCAAATTCATCTGTAACCCTTTCCAGCCTGGAGAACATCAACAACTCTTCTTGAAAGGTCTTCAGAAATCTCCTGTGTTGTTGCCATGATAAGACTTTGACATTGAAGACCCAGGTTTTTTCAGGTTTCTTTAAATAAAGCAGGACCTCCCAGACTCGCACCTGTCTGTCATCCCATCATCTTCAGTTAAAGTCATAATCCTAGAGGTTCATGTAGTTTTGCTGCTACACACAGATGTTTATGATTAGGCCATTTTCCACAATAACTGGATTAAATGTAACGTGTTTGTCTTGTTCCTTTAATTTAGTTCCTTTTATCAAGCTTTAAATGAAAACCTGATCACAGGTCAGATCATAGATCATATTTATGCAGAACTAGAGATAATTCTAAAGGCTTTACAAACTTTCAAGTGTTATAAAGCTCCATAAAGCTTAATTTGCACCAGCATGTGTATGGTTGTCTCCTTCAGCTCCAATGACACCTTTAAATGTTAAGACCGTATTCTGGGATTCTCTGCAGTTCTAATACACAGCACCTTCATGTAGCCAAATCTACTTTCCATCAGCTCTTAGTAGATGATGTACTGTGTGAAAATGCTATTATCAAAGTGTCAGTGTAAACAGATCCTTCTGACATTTTAACTTGCCATAACAGGAACAGCACATGTGCTGCTAATAGCATTAGCTCTGTTCCATTTACTCCAACATGTAACAGGAAGCCAGTGATAACACCTGTGCAAGTGAAGATGTCCAGAACCAAATGTCAATTTTGATGTCATCTCTGATTGTTCATTATCCTGTTTTTGTTTGTTTGCAGGCTCAGCCTCAGGCTCATCTACACCTTCTCTTATAACCTGTTCCAGTTCTGTGGACACACATGGATCCTGGCTAATACCATTGCCAGGTTTCTCACTTTTGGCCGAGGTGAGGTTTATCGAAGCACAACATTACGACTCAGACACCAGGAATGACAAGAACCAGCTCAGGCGACACAAACATGATGAAATATGAATTATATGAAAATGTTTAAGGTCATTAACAAAGACCAGCTATTAAAATCATTATTGGCTTTAACTCAAGAGAGCAGAGATAGGATATGAGTCCACTAAATGGAAAACCATTCAGTATATGACCTGATGGGATTTTTGACTCTGCAGATGCCTTAGCAGACACATTCTACTCTGTTGGCTTTGTGATGAGTCTCTGCCAGCTGCTCTCCATCTTGGAGCTCTTCCACATCGCTGATGGCATCGAGAAAGCCAGACTCCTTCCTCGCTTTGTGCAGGTGTGTGTAGCAGCTCAAAGTTGTAACTGAATTTCATTATCAAACATATTAGTTCTTACCCATTTGACACTGTCAATAGACTGAGCATGATCATTGGGTTCTCAGGTAATGGAGAAGAACCTCCTGCTGATCATGGTCATAATGCTGGAGGAGATGCAGAGCAAACCAGTCGTGTGCACCCAGTTCTTCCTGTGGAACATTATGGACCTCTTACGGTGCGACTTACAGCCCATCTCTTCACTTAACTTGATCCAGGGCTTAGGGTCTTCGCTCCACTGGCAATGGTGCCTAAGGATGTTATGTCAATCAGTTAGAGTTCCCTTATATCTGTGAAATAATTTGGTCCAAAGCAACACACAATATACTGACAATTACTAGAGAGGCTTATATGAAGTAACTAACTAACTAAATATGACCCAAATGGCAGCCTTAAAAGTGATCAGCAAAATCTTAAACCTGCATTAATTTATTTCTTCACTACTCGGGGACCATGAAACAAAAAGAAGACAGAACATGTGAAAAACAGAACCTTTATATACGCACTCTGTGACAGCTCGACACATAGGCTGCCAGCCTTACAAATGATGTTCCCCTTTCAACCATGACATGTCATAACAAAATTGTAACAAAACCATGAATACATTTAGAAACACAGAGTCAACTACAACAATTAGAAATTCTCAATATTTCTATGCCCCACTGCTGGTGACAGCTGCAGCTGGAAGCATTATGTTTGTGTGTTTTGTCTGTCCATCCCATTCTTGTGAACACAATATTTCAGAAATTCCCCTTAAGGGAATTTCTTCTAATAGCGTTTTTCCACCACGTGGGGCTGGCTCAACTCGCCCTTCTTGGTTTTCTATTGGGCAAAAGTTGTCAATATTACGTGGTACTTTTTTTTTTTTATACCACCTTCCAGGCAATACTAAAAGGTGACGTGAGAACACTGCAGTCTGCTGATTGTAAAAGAGAAGTGTTACTACAGAAACAACAGTCATTTCATTGTTTGAACTCTAAAGTATTTCCCAAACTCTCCTGATTTTTTTCAGTCCTCTGTCTCGCTGCTTTCAGTCTCTTCTGAAACAGCCATTTACCAAGAAACAAGATCATTCTTTCAATCTCTTCCATCGTTCCTGTTTGTACCTAAAGTTTTACAGCAATTTCAGGCACGGTTGCTATGACGACCAGCTACACTGAAGGGGTACTATGGTTGCAGTGATAAATGAGGTACCGGTTACCAAAATCAAGTAGAGTCTAGTTGAACCAGTTCCGCGTGGTGGAAAAAAACGCTCATTTGGCACAACCACACAGTCCACTTGGACTGAAGAATGAAGTGATTTGACTTTGGTGCTCAAAGGTCAAAGGTCACTGTGACCTCACATCTGTTCTAGTTTTAACAACACAATATCTCTGGAAGACCTGGAAGGAATTTCACTATATTTGGAACAACATCCACTCAGATTAGAAAATGAGTCTGGACAGACATGCATGTAAACTGCAACTTGACTGGTTGCCAAAGGAATACAACCGTGATGAAGTAATTCTAGTTTTTTTCTACTCGTACTACCTCATGACTGTGAGATTCTCAGTTTTCTGTACTGTTGTTTGGACAGGAACCATCATTTAGAGGCTGGTCACTAACATGTCTGTCTCACTGGATCATTTATTAAGACTCAATATTTTTACAGAGCATATAAAGGTTCTGTTTTTCCAGTCATGTCCTTAAACACGTTGGTGAAATAAAGACAAGTCTGAGTCTGCATGCTTACGTACTCACAGTTGTTGTATGATACTATGCTCTTTCATAACCTTGGTCAACATTTTGACGTGTGTGGTTTGATGACAGGTACCCACATGAGCTGCTGTGTGTTATGGATACACCGTCCACTGCCATGCTGTGGATTCGCTACACACTCTGGATCCCCTTATACATCCTGTCAGTCATTAATGAAGGTGATTGAATCATTTCAGTGTCTTCAGTCAAATCCTGAAACTGGCAGTTCTACCAAACCAGACCCAACAACTAAACATGGTTCAGACTGCATCTGGCAGTTACAGTGCAGCTGACCTGCTGAAAAATTCAAGACACTTGAATGTCGCACGCTGCTGTTGTGTAAAGGAATTGGTGTGTGGACACGAAGTGAGTTGGCAAAACAGAGGCGATGATAAAATGTCAGAAATGTGTGGAAAGCATCCTCCAGTTGTGTTTATGTGTGTGACAGCTGTTGTTCATGGCTACCAAATACACTCTAGTGAAGATAACTGGCAAGATTTACAGTTAGTTATTGTAGCAAATGTTCAACAAACTACATGTGGTATCAGTATGTTCAATTTCTGCTATTGACTACATTGACCAGGTTCTTCTGTCTTCTTCAGGTGTCACAGTATATCAAGCTCTGCCTTACATTGAGCCACTAGCATCCAGCCCTTCTCCGCTGAATTCAACAGCGTCAACACACGTTCACCTCCCGTTCATCCTGATGACCTACCTGCCCGTCCTCGCTCTCGGTAAGAGTAGTCAGCCAGGGTTCAGATCAGAGCTTACTCAAGTTTGCAATCAAACACTATGGTCAGAATAATTTAGATGTAGCTTATCATGTCACAACTTGTAGCAACTCTAACCAAATATTGTACAGACAGTTTATTACCAAACTGTTAACTAAAAGTCCATTTGGAACTACAGCAAGCGTTTGGTTTTTACTTTCCTTGTAGAAAATATTTGAACTCTATCTTATCTGATCTTATAGCAGCTGTTAGGTTTGTACCATTAACACAGAATGACCCTACACAAACACTGGTGCACAGAATAAATTGTAACAGCGGTGTTGTCATTTCAGGAGCCTCTGTAACAGTCTGGCAGCTGCTGAAGGAGAGACAACACCACCTGGAGAAATGGAATAAGAAGATGAAATAACACTGTTTGGAGTCAGTCCCCTCTTGACATCATTCTCACTGAAGTGGAGTTACAGTGGCAGTGCAGTTTCTATATGAGCTCTGAAATACTGTAAAACACATGGGGAGCAGGCAGGACGCCAAGGAAGATGCAGTTTGTGAGCTGAAGATCTAGCAAGGTTTTTGTGAAGACTTTCTGCACTCCGGTCTACCAGCCATAAGCTCTGGTCCACACAGCTTTCTTCTTGAACTCAGTGGAGGACTTCAGGGCTAGCAGGGCAGCTGAAACAACACAGACCACCACATAAACCAGTTTTACACAAATTCTCCCAACAATGTGTTTTTGCTCTTGTGTATATATGATGTAAGAGGGATGGTCTCAACGCTACAGTTTTTATTGTGTTTACAACATAACAGTACCATTGTCAGTGTTTCCTCCATTATAGAACACTCACTTTCACTTCCTCAACAAGTAATTGCACTGAAAGTACAAATATGTCTATCTTTTGAAACCTGCATGCTCTGCAGTATTCAACAAAACTGACTACTCTCCTGGTCAATACCACTAAAATGTTAAATAATTTCTAACCTCACTATTGAAGGATGCACTGATGTTGCATTTGGCTCTTAAATACAAACCTATTTCATATTCACTGGCTTCATCCTCCTTCTGCTTTAGCTAAAAATAAAATGATGCGACATGGACAGGATCGTGTTCACGTGTTGCAATACATTTTTTTGTCTGCACTAATAAGGCCAGAACATGCTTCCTCCATTCCGCAACAATCAGTGCGGATGCGCTCACACTCCGCTCTCAGTCGCTTTGCTGCTCTCTGACACTGTGGTCCAGCCTACAGCAGCACACAGTTAGGCTGTTGTAGAGGAAGGAAGCAGGCGAAGTCAAATGTTATGGTTCTGTGTTAAAGACAAAGCTCTTACACGATTTTATGTTGTTTTGGGGCATTTTTAAAATACACTGGTTTTCTTATTATCGGTGCGTGTTGGAAATATATGGAGAAGGAAGTGGTTGAGTTAGAGCCAATCACCAACAAGGAATTGCATGCTAGTTTCAAAAACTTAGCACAGCCAGGCCAGCACAGGGCCTCCATGCTGGTTACGATGATGTAATCGGGATGCGAGCTGGGTATTTGCCGGATCCCATCTGATCCAAATTCTTTTATTTTGCTGTCAACATTTGTCAAGCTTGTTTCCAAGTCTAATCATGCAGTCAGGGTTGTTTTTTTGTTTTGTTCTGTTGTGTGCTGTTACGTAATGGACCTATTACACTGACTGAATGCATTCAAATGGAAGCTGCTCACCCAGAAAATACAGCAACTAGTGCTCTCTTTTCCTTGTCTGTTTTTGAATCTGATGCCCTTATGACTGGCTGCCTCAATCCTGAGACCACTGTCTGACTCATGGACTTGATGATGTCTCACATATAAATAGCTGATATGGAAGGTTTTACACATAATATTGACTTTTGTGGTTTATAAATTCATACACTAAAAAAGAATCTTGAATAGAATACAGCACCTTCACAATACAAGGTTCTCTGCTAGGTTAGATTTACATCTTAAACTACTGCTACGTCTGGGTACTGTGTATTGGATGGTGTTTTTCACCTCTGGCTGTGCTGATGGTCGTAGTCGATAGATTCTGGTCAGGACCTTCTGTGATGCTGAAAAGCCAGTCTATGAACTGAGACACACACAGAGACATACACAAATTACACGTTGTCAACATCCTTTTTGAAAACCGTCCCATATTTATGATTTGACAGCCACATAAATTACTGGATTTACTGGCTATTGTTGTTACTGTTCGTATGCAACTCACATTTCAGTTAAACCTGCACATATGTAGCAGTTTAGCACAGAACATCAGAGCTGGAGACATGTCACTTACAAACACGAATGAGAATCATGAACCCTAATGTTCTGTAGCTGTTGTGGACTGAAGATGGTGTGAACAGAATCACTAACCTTTTGTGTCTGGCTGCTCCACGGCTCTTTGTCCAGGAGCAGAGCCAGGCTGTGGGGCATTCCCAGCAGGCACTCGGGCAGGGCGTGGTCAGTGAGCGACTCTTTGCCGTAAAGACTGTGTGTTAAAGGTGGTGGCTTGGAGCCGCGTTGCCACGGGAACAGCTTGGCCCTTATGCCGAGGAGGAGGGGCATGAAGTGGTCGCCCCAGGAAACTACAGCAGCAGCAAAAACCTGGAACAGGAAGTCTGTGGTCTGTGGAAAAATGAAGCTTATACGGTTATCAGTTTATAAAATGCTGCCTGGACAGGGAAAAAGGAAACATTATGACAAATCAATCAAACCGAGTTCAGTTTAACAGAAAAAGAGCTTAGTATAAAATATGATGTCCATTATGTAAGTACTTTAGAATTGGAGATCATGTGCTTTAAAGCAGCGTGATTTGATATTTTGCTTTTCTAGTCAGACCAAATTGATCATATTGAATTGATCATGGAAAAGGCATTACTGATTCTAGAAGTCTGTCTGCTTTCATTCCACTTGTTTTGTTTTTTTTCCATAGTTTTGTCATATCTGGAATATTGCCCAATGGTGTGGTCAAGCGAAGCTTTTAAACGTATAAGAAAACTGCACATTTCTCCAAACAGAGCAGTCATTTCAATACCAATGTGAGCAAGATGCACAGATAGTTTTGAATGTGCACAGAACAGTCCTGTTCAGAGGTTCATCTGCCAGGAAAAAGCTTATTTTTGTTGTTAAACTGTTATTGTTAGGGTTTCAATAATTTGTATTATATGCCAATTTTAATTAGATTTTGTTATTTTGCTATTTCATGTGGGATTTTGAATGTTCAATTTCTGGTTTGTAAAGGTATTATAAACTAAATGACCACTGAAGAATAGAATTCATCTTGATGGTAACTGTAAATTGTATTTATGACTGTTTCTGTTTTCTTATTCTTGTTTTAACTGAACGCTAGGAAGCCTGACTTCCTTAAGTACAAGCAGATGGGATATCCAATAAAACCAATAAATGATACTCATGCTTATTTAAGCTCTGCTTTGGTCTCTACCAACTCCTGTCAAGTATTTTATCAGTTACTAAATATGACACTGTTCATGAGTTGTCTGACTATGTGTCTCTGGGTACACTCAGCCAAAAATGTACATTTACAGGCCAGTGAACCAAAACATGTTTTTAAAAGATTTCGATTGTTTAATGTTGTTAAAGACTAAAATATTGATTAGTGCAATGTCTACTAAAAGACATTAAAGACACTAAAGAGAACAGGAAGAACAGCAGGACAACATGTATTCAAGGACAGCAAACTGGCTTTGTAATATCAATTACACGCCACAGTTCTGTATAAAGTTAGCAAACATTAGCTTTAATGTTAACCACCAAAAGCTAACGGTCATAAAAATCTCAGTGTGCTGCTTTGAACGGTTTGTTGTTTCGGTTTGTCCTTTGCCTTCATCTAGATTCTGAAACACACCTGTTAAGTCACCACAAACACATAAAGAGCCACTATACATGATGAGTCAGGGTGGCGTGTACCAACAAACTCTGACAGCTCTACAGAAACCACACAGCAGTGTGTCAGCCGGGCTTGGAAACATACCAGTTTGGTGTCTTCACATGTGACAGTCTTCGCACCGTAGGCAACATTTCTGATGTGACCCATCAGCTCCAGGAGCCACTCCATTCGTTTGGAGACACCTAAGACAAAGAACAAAATATCTCAATATAGAAATTCAAAGATGGATGATAAAACAGATGCCATGCATTTAATGTAGTGTATGGATGTTTTGTTTTGTTTTTTAATTTATTCATTTAGAGAGAGAAGTACTTATATTGTAACTTAGGGTTGTATTTCTCCTTTACTGATATGATGTGAATGGAGCAGGAAAAGCTTGCTTGCTAGTCTCTGGCCTGACCTGTGATGGAGCTGGCAGCCAGCCGACACTGATAAAAAGTCTGCAGGAGGAGCCAGCCGACTCGGCAGCTTGGCCAACCGCGAAGCACACCAGCGATGATGTCATTGAGACCCAGGAGGGGTAGTCTACCCTGAGAGGTCAGGTAAGTCAGGACGAAGCAGCTCTTCTCCATCTGAGCCTAAAAATAGGGAACCATCACACACAGCATCACCATGAGTTATAAATAGAAGCAAGGGCATATTCCAGCTGCTTGGGTGAGTGCTACATCATCACAGGTGACAGGTAAGACAAAAAACACCCAAGTTAATCTTTAATAACAGATTTACTTTTTTGTCAGATAAACTGAACATTATACATCTCAACTGTGACTGTTTGACTTTTAATTTGTAAACTTATAAAGTGAGTAATCACTATAACAGCCTTTCTAGCTATTTTAAATTTCACTTATATTTGTTCTAATTTCCATCCGTTTTTATTTCACTTCTGTGTTTATAAATCCACCAGTATTAGCATGAAAAAATACATTGTGGCAGAGAGCAGTGACTCTACTAACACTGCTAGTCTCTTAGAATAGTTTGAGAGATGCTGTTATCACATATACATACATGAGAGTTGAAGACTCATCTGTCTCATACTGGTATGAGCCATCACGTGTGTAGCCTAGCTTAACATGTTGCTGAAAGCAGGGAGAAACCATCACACTGTACCTCTGTGACCTGAGTGATTCGATCAATCTCTGTATCAGACATCTCAGACAGACACTTGGCGATTCCCACGTACAAATCCACCTCATCATCCTGAAACAAAAGAATTTAGCATTAAAAGAAAATTTTTACCCTAAATAAGAGAGTGCTGTTCATGTGTAAACTTAGTAAAATGTCTTTAAATGTTAATCGTTTGCACATGGGATAAAAAAAATTCTTTCAGGTTTAAGCCCTGTAAACAGCTGAATTGTTAGTTTGTAATGATTGTTCAATCCACTTTTCATTTCAAACATAGATATCTGAGGTACGGTTCACTTCATGACTCAGTTTTTGTTTTTGCTGCTGAAAGCAACTGAACTGTTAAATTGTAATGTTAAATTGTGCACACAAACCGGCACTTTGTGCACTATAAACAGATAAAGCGACAGGTAACAAGTTGTTTCTGAAAGTGAAAACAGTCATTTTGTACCTGGATTTGGTCGGGTAAGATGGGGAAGATTTTCTCTGTGGTGGAGCAGAGGATGGTCCAGCAGTTGTTGGGGGGGTTTGGCAGAGCCATGGCCTGAGCGAGGCCCTGCAGCAGGGAGCAACACATGGACAGACGTTGGGGTCGGAGGTCCTCCTGGAACTGCTGCAGGCCCAGACTCTCCATGTAGACCTGGAGCTTGTCTTCAGCAACATGCTTCATCCACAAGCCCAGGGTCTCATATAGGTGGGCCCGGGTCTGGTACTGGAGGAATTTATATTGTATGTAAAGTTCTTGAAAGGCATCTTTGACTGTGTTATATGCAGTTCTTAATAATGAACACTGAAAACTAAATGAAAGTGAGTCTCAGCTTTAATATAAGTTTACGTTTGTCAGTATAGAAAGAACTGCGTGTGCTAACAAATAGAAGAAACAGTAGGTGTAACTATTTGCAATTTCCTGGTTTTCTGCATTAATTGGTCATGAAACAAAAAACTGGGCTTCTGGTGTCACTTAATACCAACTGAAGTCAGGTGCACCCAGACAAGATCACTCCAAAAGAACAATGCAGAATGCTCACTGAGGTGAAAAAGATTAGTAGAGTAACAGCAACAGACCTGAAGAACTCATTGAAGCTGGTTTTCATCTCTGCTCATAAGTCAACTATATGCAAAACATAGAACGGGCATGGTGTCCCTTCCTCTGCCTGCAGGCCTGAAGTGAACAGTACGTATGGTATAAAAGGAAAATGGCATGCAAACATGAAAACAGCATCCCAACAATGAAGTGCAGTGAAGGGAACATTAATCTTTGGGGCTGTTTTGCTGCGTCTGGGCCGTAACTGCTTGCAATTGTGGAGAGAAAATTTTATTCCCAATTATTATTTTGTCAAGGTGGCTGTCCGCCAACTGAAGTTCAGTAGAAGTTTGATAATGCAGAAGGACAAGACCTCAGACATCAAGTAAATCTACTACAGAATGACTTCAGAGACACAAAATCCAAACTTGGCTGAGCTTCAGTAGTTCTGTTCAGAAGAATGGTCTAAAATTCCTCCTGGATGTTGTGCCGATTTAATCCAGTTATTTGAGGTTATTGCTGGGTAAGGTGGTTCAACCAGTTTTAAAACGCGGTTTCATTTACTTTACCCAGCATCACGCTGTGTGTTTAATGGGTGTGTTCAATAAAGACATGAAAGATCAGCACTGTTTGTGTTTTATCAGCTTAGAAATATAGTGCTTCTTGATATTTGTGACTTTGGTGAAGATCAGATCACATTTCATGACTCTTTTTTATTTATGCAGAAAACCAGGAAATAGCAAACAGTTCAATTACTTTTTCGTTGCCACTTTATTTTTTTCATTTCTGTCAATCAACAGTGAGATGGAGATGAACGCTCCGCTGTGGCAAACCGAAGCAGCCAAAAGAAGAAAAAGTGGAGCTGTGTTGTTTCAATGTTAGTCTCAGTATCACAGTATCAGCCCTACTCAAGAGGAACTTACACTTAGACTGTGCACAAGTGGTGGTGAAAGCCAGGAGCCCAGAAAGAGAGATGCACTCTGGGAAAACTGAGCTTGACACGCTGCCAGCACTACACACTGATGCTGTACATCTTCCCCTGTCAAAGGAAAAAACACTGGAGCTTGATGCTTTGACGGTTCATTTTTAAGTACTGATCTATGACTGTGTGAGGCCTCTAACCAAAGCTGAGCCTCATCAGAGGAGACAGGACTGCGCTCCAGTTGATGGGTGGGTACTGGAAACTGGCTCCAACTGACGCCAGGGAAGTCAGGGCCGTCTTAACCAGAGCTGGATGAGAGAACTCTGAACCTGAGTTCACAGGAAGACAGAAGTTAAAACACATGAATGAATTATAAGAAAAAAAACAAAGGGACCAAGAAAGTCAAGACATACCAGTCCACACATGAACTAAACCTGTACACAAACCTTTCTTTCCAGCCTCTGTGATGAAGTCAATGATAAATCGGATGACACTTTTCTCTGAGAGGTAACTGAAATCCTGAGGAACTGAAAAAAAAGAGCAAAACATATCACACCTAATGGCAGCTCCACATTTCAAAGAATTGACAGTATCTAGGTCTGAGCCCCTTCCAGACATTAAAAGAATTTCAACAGCAAAGGTTTGAGATAATGCACAGCCGGACTGGAGTAAAATAATAAACTATCTGAATGTCAGACCTGTGAACCGTCCATACATATAAAAATACTGGAGCAGAAAAACCTTGTTTTACCTGCTGTGTGGCTGTGACTGGTGGACATGTGGGCCAAATGCAAATGACCCACCAAACAGGCACTGTTGGACTGTAAACCAATGGCTCCTGAGAATGTTATGATCTGTAAAGAGAGCCGAAAAGCCCAGTGCACATAGAGACAGGGACAAATGTGCTCCACAAATGTCAACACAATAAACCCACTACATTGTGCAATATCTCATGTGAAAGATTATATGTTCGTTTACACAAAGAAAGACAGCAGAATCATCTGAACCACTAGAAATGAATCCCGTGTTTATCTGGGCAGTAGCTAATTTGTAGAACACAAACTGGTCCCGAGGACAGGCCAGTGGTTTATCCTCAGGGGAACATGAATATGATCATTCATGGAAACTTGTATCAAGGGTATTGGGAATTTGGGCCTGATAATAGCAATACTGACATGATAGTAATTAAAGACATATACTTTTTACCACTGGTACAGTGGTGACGAATAAGCAGAAGACAAGAACTGGCCAACATGAACCTGATAATGATAATAATAATTATAATAATACTAAGAATAATAATAATACTGAGAGGAGTTCACATTCACAAGAACAAAATGCACTGACATTACCTGTATAATGGCTCGTATAACCTCATTGAGCCTGCTCTGCTGCTGGGAGGAAAGCTCCAACTCACTCTTCAGCTGTGATACAAGACACAAGTTCAGAGAAACTGACAATAAGAGAAACACTCATTGACTCATTACAGCACATTCTATAATTAAAGAAAAGTCACTCCGGCAAAAGGCTTGATGAAACACGTCTTTTGATCAACCACAGAACTGCTCCAAATGAAAGGAAACATCTATTCTCACTCTACTAATCAGGTCCTCTTCCAGCACAGTTCAGGTCTCTGTGATTCAGTCGTGTGCTCCATATCTTTAAAACATTTAGCAATTCTTTGAGACATTAACATGAGATTTAAGTGTATCTTGTTTTACCTGGATGAGGTAACTCTCAGATCCTACTAAGGCCACCAGACCGTTGACAGCAGCCAGTCGCTGCATAGTGGGACAACCCTGCAACATGATGCATGTGTACATAAAAATCTGAGGAGTATGAATTAAAGAGCCCACATTACACTGCTTTTGAGGTTTTAAAAAAACAGGTTCTTGTAGTGTGTAGATCATAGTTAACAGTTAAGTTTGAAAATGTGTGTGGACAGACCCTCTGAAAAACTGGGTTTTTGGCTGAGGTTGTCATGGGCTGAGCCTGAGGAGCGACTATGTCTCTGATACTAGAAAGCATACATTTTAAATTGACCATTCAAGCACTGGTTTCCACAAAACAGGAAAATGTATAAAAAGGCTGAGTGCATTTCTATCTTACTTGGTGTGTGTCTAAATACACCAGAGAGTCATATATATACACAAATGACCAAACAGTAGATATAGCACAATATGGGCTCTTTAACAGTGATGGTAGATTGTTTGCTAGGATCCATAAACCACACTAGGATTTAGACTGATGAGATGCAGCTGTAAAAAGAAAAGATGTAGCATACCTCAGCTAGTAAGATCTTGATCCAAGCTGCCAACAGACGAGGATGGATGTCCTCTGCTTTACCATGACCGGATGTCGACAGGCCGTGGACCACCAAACCTAGAGCCAGGGAGAATCCCGGGGTCTGGATACATACATCAGCAACAGCAAAGCACCGAAAACTAGGCTTAATACACAGAATGTCTCAAAGCTACACAAAGCGCAGTGTTCACATCAGTGTCACTGTGCATTTAATCTCTTTCCACCATCCTGCTTTTCACATTGTCCATCTACATATTCACTGTTCTCAGGTTTTATTCTGTTTTATTCTGACACACCTTTCAGCCTGCAACCACTGTTTGTCATTACAGTTTGTATTTTTACATGACATTTTCTCTGATTTTTTCTAATGGAGGAGTGTATCCACGGTGAAGAGAACAAATTTTTTTGTCTGTCACTCATATTCCATACATTTGCACCAGATGAAATTCCCTCCAGGTGTTCATGGGATGTTGTGATGAGAAGAATGGGACAGACATTCAAAATCAGTTCATCTTGACTGCAAGTGGACATTTGTGCTAATTTTGAATAAACTCCCTCAAGGCTGCTCCTGAGATATTATGTTCACAAGAATGGGGCAGACAGATGGACAATCCAAACATACAATGCCTATGACCACAGCGGTCACCAGTACAGAGGAATGAAAATACATTTCTAGAGAGTTGTTGACAATCTATGTGTCAAACTCACAACCAATCAACTTGACTACACTAAGTTTTAATTTATTTGTCACGAATCACGCAGCAGCTAATTCTGCTGAAACAATCGCACTGACCCCAACGCCCCCTCCCGCTGACCTGCTGGCTTTCCTCCGTCAGAGTGCGCAGAGTGTTCATGACCTCCTCAGCCTTGGCAGCATCGATAAGACTTCCCCTGAACGCTGAAACGCCCAAACACGCCACAGTGTATGCCATGACCTGCAAAAAAAAGCCATATTCTTTACAAAACCATTTTCATATACTATTCCAACATTGTAAACATGTATATGTTGAGCATACTGAGTTTTTAAAGCTTTCCTTTAAATGTTGTCACGTACAAACTTTCATTTTTCATTATCCTCACTGCATCTTTACAAATTCAATATTCATAATTTTCTAAATGTATTCCCCTCTCTCAAAACTCTTTACATTCTGTGGATGTGTAGTCTTCTGGTCTATTAATGCTACTGTCGGTACATAAACCAGAACTGGTGCATATTTTAGTGCACATCTGAAATTCTATGACTTCTGGCTATAATAGAACTGTTATGAGACATTAATGTTAATGCATTAACATATTTAAAGTTATAGCCTGAAAGTTGCTCTAACAATGGCTCTGGTTAGCTTCTGATATCCGATTAGACAAAACGTATGTTAGCAAAAAGATTGAATTTGAATGAACAAAACCCACTGACATCCAGTACATGTGGAATGTTTGGGGCTGCTCCAGGGAGGTTGGAGTTTACGGTTTAGAACCTTAATGAATTTAGAGAACCAGACTTCAAGTGGCCTTATTTCATTACTGTAATAAGACATTTGAAGACTGATACTGTGCTGTATAAGGCTCTACCCAATGAAGATGAATGAAGCCTGTATTTTGTGACTTTCGTACCTCCTGCTGCATGCGTCCTTGCCCACTGCTGTCCTGCAGGTTGGACAGCAGTTTGTCTAGTGTCTGGGTGACACGGACGTGTTGTTCTGTCTGTCCAGTGCTGCAGAGAGCTGCCAGCACCAGACCCAAACCCAGAAGACAGCCGGTACTGAGGAGGGGAAAGAGAAGCCTTGAAAACCTCCACAACCTGCTTTTTCCTGGACAAATCACATTATGTTTAACACATCTGTCTACAGATCCTATTTCCAGAAAGGATGATACTTTTTCAAATACAAAAATAAACTAACATTTGTGATTTTTTAATTCACTTAAACCTTTATGTATCTGACAAAAGTACAAACCAAACAATGAAAGAACAAATTAATAATGATGATGATGAGTCAGTAGGCTACAGGGACAGTTATTGATTTTGTTCACTCATTCCAACAAATGCTTCCCATCATACTCTATGATGAAGGACTCACTTGTATTCCAGGTTGGGGTTGAAGGAGCAACTTTCCAGAGCATCCAGAGAGTTGAGCAGGAGATCAGTGTCCTTCTGAACAGAGTCAGCACTAGATAACAGAATGACACAGGCAGTCAAACCCCAGTCTGTCAGTGATGGGTTATATCGTCAACATACACTCCTTACCTGAGGCGTTGGTGGTGCAGACTGGACAGCACCATGCCCAACGCGAGGCCAGAGTGGAACTGGACAGCCTGGGAGTCGTCAGCGGTGGGTGAGCCTGGCAGGCCGAGTCGGAGCGCTGACAGGACCTGGCACAGACCGTCTCTCTGCCACACCACCAGCACTGGGACCAGCAGCGACAATGCCAGGCTGGCACAGGAGCGAGCTATGGCACTCGCTGTGTTCTCACCCGAGTAGGAGCGCTGAGGAGGAGGAGGAGGAGGGTGTCTGTTATCGGCTGTGAGTGATTAACTCAATTACATTTGTTGTTATTTAGAACAGACATCAACACAAACACATCCAAACAAGCAAAAAAGAACAGAACCCCTACATGCAGGAACCATGGGAAAACTTGTCCTTTGGCCTTGTAGCTGCTGCTGATGATGCTGAGCAGGGTGTCGAGCACCATGGCCAACCAGCTAGCTGTGGGCACAAACTCTGGACCAGCCTGCAACGGCAAGTCAGCAAGTCAAAATATGGCAATAACAGAGACCAAGATTAAGATGGTTGTCAGTGTGGCTCACTGATGTGTTTAACAAATGTACTTTCACTGTCTGACGTGTAGTTTTAACTAGGAAACTATTTTAAAATCGTGTTTTGTATTGAGTTCATGTACACAGAATAAAATAAACAAATAATTTTAATTTATATGACACTGACAGATCTGTTATATAACAAATCCCACAGTGATCAGTATCTTACCCCGAGGCCGCAGTCACTATCAGCAGGCAGGTTGCTTTCATATTTAGCTAGGACAGCAGCCAGGCCGCTCAAAGCCAAGATGGAGTTTCCCTGTACAACAGGACTGTCCCTGAAGAACACACAGCACATATAGTTCATCTGTTACAGTTCTGACACACAGAGGACGTGTGCCAACATTTCTGACTGAACTTAATAGCAGACGTCAGGAAATCAGAAACATGGAGCGAGAAAAAGCAGGAGACTCACTTTGTAGCAGCTTTTATGACGTCTGCCAGCTGATCTCTGGCCCTGAGAGAAGAAAGAAGAAGAGAGACACATAAACAGAGGAAAGAAACTGTGTTTGAGATGTGATTAAATGAGGAATTCTACTAATGCACATGTTCTGCTTTCATCTTAAAACAGTGCATCATTCACCTAGCTCACACAACAATCACACTTGTTTTAGCAAGATGCAAACATTTTGTCTATATATTTGCAATAATAATTTAAAAGCACCTGTATTGTTAAACTGTATTTTATGTATATATATACTGTATGTGTGTGTATACAGTACGTATAGATAAAAGTACAGTATGTGTGTAAGTGAGTCTCACCATAGCCAGGCACAGTGCTGTCTGTATTGCAGCTCCTCTGGGTTCTCTTTGCCTTGTTTCTGCTGCATTTCCAAATCAGCACGTCGACCCTAGACAAAAATCCAAACCCACGGAAAACCAGAGTCAACTGTAGTACAATATATCCTGAACACATATTGAACCTGCAGTTCATGCTCTCAAACTCAAGACTCAGACATACAGTTTAGCATTAGTTTAGTTTGAATTCTAAAGGTAAATGCTACAAGCAAACCTTCAAATGACTACGAAAATGCCTAAAAATGAAAAATAAAATGATTGGAGATAGGTGACCAAGTAAAAAGCAGCTATAAAACAATTTAAATCATTTTCAGCATTAACATTGAGGCAAATACTTTTTTTAATGAATTTGAAATGTAGTTTTCATTTGGACGTGCATGATACTTTATATAAATGACTAACTCCCAAAAATGTTATTTCCATGTTTGAAAATACACAATAATGCCAACATGAAAATAAAAATGGCAACTTCAAATATGTTCAATAATCCTTTTTTCAAATTAATAATTTGCAACTAAATTTGAAAATTAAATAGCAAATTTGTGTTTTTGCTAAAAATGCAATTTTAGCTAATTTTTGCTAAAAATAAATGGAAATGGTCATAGAGTTTTCTCAGGGTTCTTTAAGAAATCAAACTAAACTATAAAAACCCCCACAGAGGAAGTCTGAACCCCACTAATCAGAGAACACCATTACACTGCTGTATACTGCTAGGCTAAATTTTACACATTACATCACACAAAAATATAACAAAATGCTAATATTTTACTGTATTTAAAACAAATTAAATTTCAGCATCATAAGTTACTGACTTCAATACATAACATTGAAATGATTATAGAATTGCTATAAAATAATGATGTCACTTACACACAAAAAAAACATCTATTTCAACTATTTATTTTTAATATTGGCATCCATAGACTTCTATATAAATATGTCCAGTAACTCCCACTTTATAAGCCTTGTGTGCTCTGTTTAGTGTCATTGTTTGGTAACAATTTACAATGTGTCCAAACTGCAGTATATGAACTGGTGAAATGTTCAAAGAAGATGTTACATTAAGCAACGCATTTATTTATTTATTTTATTTGTTGTATTTGAGATCTGTTTAAATCATTGAAATAATTACAAGTGTCATTTAGTATTGATGAACTCTATAAATCAGTTTGTCAGATGCACAAACCTGTAAGATGGCGTGGAAAGCTTGGTTCATGAAACCCCTCCAAGCCTGGGGTAAAAGTAGAGCTCTGTGCCATTCAGACGGTTGAATGTTCACCTACGCACCAAAATAAAGTAAAGGAGGTTCTTTTTTCAGCTGTTAAAATGTGCAAGAGTCAGAGGAAGGACAGGTTTAGCCATACCTCGTGAATGAGGGCTGTGAGGGTCTGCTGGTAGCTGCGGCTTCGGCTGACGAGGAAGCGATCAATTGGTTTCCCGTCACGGTCCGTCTGCACAGGCAGCTCGTAACAGAGCAGCAGTCCAGCTACAAAACAAACACACACAGAAACAGGGTGAACTATGTTAGATTCAGCTAAAGTAGCATTGTGGTTTCCATAGAGTCTCAACACATATGCCATGTCTTAAATAGCCACCTACTCCCACCATCCTGTACAGACTCTGACTTTCACTACTGGTCGACTAAAGGTCTTGCATCGATAACTGATTATTATTATTATTCACCATTATTTTACCAGGAAAACCTCACTGAGATTAAGAATCTCTTTTGCAACAGTGTCCTGGCCCATGACAGGCAGCAACACAAAGTTTCAGACAAACATAAACAAATACATACATGCAAATACTGTACATCACAATATTAAAAATAAAAGCAATTATACATCAATATAATAAGCTTAAAAAACTGCAACAAGGGTTTAGCTACAACCTTGTAGCTAAACCCTGACGTTGGCAGACAGAAGATTTTGTACGGAGATTCTGCAGCAAGTCTTTAAATCTGCCCAGAGAAACCAGTCACTGCAATTTTAGCTCATTTTGTTTTGTATGAAGACAAAGTGTTTGCTTATTTTTCCTCGTCTGTGAAATACTGTCTCATAAATAGTCATCCCACTGGTTATTTCTAAACCCTTCATATAAAAGAGGAGTGATCCTTGATAATGCAGGGAATACCCAGCCAACCATCTACATATGTTCTGGACATGCCCAGAAACATATTCAGAACAGTGAATCAGTTGCTTGATATATCCTTTGACCCCAAACCTTTAACTCCGCTTTTTGATTCCCCCACCAAATTCAAATAAGTTCAACAGAGAGCATCATTGCATTTGCTACTCTACTGCACGAAAGCCATTGCTGAGGCTATCTACTTAAAAACGGAACAGATTATGCTTCACACAGGTAGGGGATGGATTTAAACACCTGCTAGTCCAGGCTTCAGTCCAGGCTGCTTGTTTTTCTCATAGGTCTTCAGCATGAATGATGAGATTCCTGCCACAGTCTTCCCCTGGTCTGATCGCAGGCTCCCACTTCTCAGGGCAGAGAAGTATACTCCCCGCGGCATCTGACTCATCTCCTGCTTCACCAGTGATGTCAAGAAGATCTCAAATGCTGAGAAGTAGAGAGTATCAAGGTGAACATCTATGACAAGGAATTATCTGAAGTTCTCAACTTTAATGATAAACAGTGGTACAGGTTCATACTGTACTGATTTCTCACTGGCTTCCCACCACAAACACTGAAGCATGCTTTTTGCCCACAGTACAAGTTTAATATACCTGGTAGAACAGATATGGGGGTGAGAGCCATTAGCTTCATATAAGAGGAGCCTGGGATGGAGAGATCTTTCTCTTCTTCCTCTTCCTCTTTATTCTGTTCATCATCGTCACCTTCAGGAAGCTTTGTAGCTGGTCTGGCCTAAAGAGCAGGCAGAACAGCAGCAAAACACAAAGTGATTTAAACAAAGAGGTAAAAAAAGTGTACAATATATAATTCTATTTCTATGGTCATCATAAACTATAAACTTACAGTTCATAAAAGCAGAACCCTGGTGTGCTTCCAGCATTTTATTAGTTTGCCAGTTAGTCACAGCAGTTATGTTTTAGTTCAGTTTTAGGTATAGTCACTGTTTATGATCTGATATGTTATTTAATTCTAACTTATAATTATAATGTTGAACAAAAAGCATGGACTTACACTAAAACCTGCTAGCGACTGTTTGGATGGCGCTAAATATTAAAGCAAGTTAGCACTAGCTAAGTTATGGAGCATATATCTAGTAAAAAAAAAAATACAAACTGTATCTTTAAGACTGTGTTTGCCACATATTAATTGGAATGAAATTCTATGAAGGAAAATCAGCTATTATAAGCTGTGGAGCAAAACAATTGAAAGCAGAATGTTAAGTTTTAGACTTGGACTGTTGAAGGAGCAGGACTCTTACAGCCTCAGGAAGGAAAGTTATTGTGTGGACTGGTTCAGGAAACTCTGCCAAAGCCCTGTAGCCACAGCTGGCCACCTCCAGATCCTGTTACAAAACACACACACACACCAAAAGATGTAATGAATGTTGAAGTCAGTAGTATTTGCATTTCAAACCTTTGAATCACTAAATCAGCTTTTGCGTTTACCTCCTCTGCCATTTTAAAACATTCTAATTACGTTAACACTGATCTGCACCAGCAGCATTTATTATCTGTTCAAATAACATATAGTATTTGGAATTGTTAATGAAACCTTTTAAAATTCTGTAAACTGTGGAAACAAAAACCCCAGCTAAGGCAAATCCAGATAAGGAAGCAGTGGAAACACACACAGCACATATCTCCAGTACACAGACCTTGCTCACAGCATAATTCCAGAGAAAGCTGACCACCTCCTCTCTCAGTTTCTGGGGAAAAAACAAAGTCAAAGTTATTTGTGGCCATCATGAAAATTTGATTTCATATTACTAAGTAAAAAGAAAACTATGAGAAAAATAAGGTATACGCCTATTTGGCTGATGATACTTTTAACATACTGATTAACATTTAGTATCAGGTCTTTGCCCATTATTACCAGCTAGAGGATTTCTAACTTACTTCTAATGTCCCTTTAAACAAGACAGCAAAACCATCACATAGAGAAACACGCTCTGGTGACAGCACCCACAAATGACCCCAAACGCGCTGTTCTAGTCCTCATGCTTTGTATTATTTATTCACCATTTTGAGAAACAGCCATATTTCTGCATGAGTAAAACATTTTCACCATCAAATACTTGATCGAATTAAGTGGCTCAGATTAAATGTTTATTATGGCAAAAACATTACAATAATCTATTCCGTAATATGTTTATGGAGGGTAACATGCAGTAGACAGGGGGGCTGTAGTTGTTAAGCCACACTGCAGAACATTTGAAGATTGTTATTAAGACATTTCATTCCTTGCTGGCTGTTTATTGTACTTGGCTGCTGTTCATGGTATTGTACCAGACTCTGTCTTATCTGTTTTCTTAGTGCCGGTAATTAAAGATGAAGTTGGCACACTAACCAGTTTTATGGGCCTATAACCTGGTCAACATTCTGTCCAAAGTACTGGATACTACTGGACTCTACTGGTTAGGCTTGAGCAGTACATCTTTAGGACTGAGAATCAGTTTGATCTCAAATAAAAACATTGTACTGTGTTGTGTATTCCTGCCCTAAAGGAATTTTTAAGCACAATAGGCAAAACTCCATACTTTTAATTGGCTTTTTTGATGCATCTAAAGATTTTAATCACATAAATCATGAAAAGTTATTTAATGAACTGCATCAAAAAGGTGATTGTAGATTTGTAAGAGGAAACTCGGCTTTTTGTTATGGACATCAGACAATGCGAATTAAATGGGGAAATTGTGTAACTGCTCCTTTTCATGTGAGTAAAGGAGTTCAACAAGGTCTTATGTCTTGTTTTATATTTTCAATGTTTATGTGGATGATTTGTCAGTGCAGCTAAATAGTTGTCGTACAAGTTGTATGGTTGGTAATTCTCTCATAAACCTATAAACACCTTAAACGTTGCTAATGTATGCTAACGAAAACATATGTTTTATTGTGTAATCTGTACACAAACAGGAAAGAAGAAACAATGGTTTGTGGGAGTTCTGTGCTGGGACCATATCTTAGCAAACAACATCCACATAGAATGTTTCTGCTGAATTCATTCATTCATGCTCATTAAGCACAGGTCTGGTCTCTGTACAGACACAAAGCCAACAACCCCACTATGATGACAAGACTCAAAAAATTGTGTTCTGGCCCCGTCTACAAGAAATCATTACAAGTCACAGATGATGTTTACAGACACAGTTGTAGCCATTTCTTTTTCATGTACCTCATACTCCTCTGATTTGACAGTGAGCTGTGGAACCAAAGCCAGCAGCTCAGTTATAGCTTTGACCACCAGTGGACGGGAGTCACAGCTGAGCTCAGGCCCGAGACTCCTCCACGTCGAGATGATGTCCACTACCTGCAAGATCATGTACTGTGTGTCACTCAGTGGCTACATTTACCACACATGCGGTGAATGGTGATTGCGTATGTGCGTATGGGAGACCTCAGCACGGCACAGCTCCCGTAGTCCTTGCAAGGCGAGAGCAGCAGGAGTTGCCACATCTGGTCTGGTGCATTGCCTCAGAGTGAGTGTAATGGCAGCCAACATGTCGCCTCCATGCTGGTAAGGCCTGACACACACAAACAAAGGCAATTCTGTGATGCTTGATGTACAGCACAACCCAGCATGTAGACAGGTGAGGTTTAAAGCAGTCAAAGTAGGTATTCAACTTACATAACGTAGACCAAGCCTTTTGTTTTTTTATATTATATTAATTTACCAATGTTTTTGACCAGATAATGCCTAGATCAGTAACCCATGTGGACCAAAGATACAGCATATCTGAGATATCATGTGAAAAAAAAACACCTCAGGGTTCACTTACTTTCTTTTTCAATCATATCACATGGTCTTCTTCAGTAAACAGGAAGTTCTAACAGTGGCCACGTTTACATGCTCACTAAAAATCCGATCGTTATCCGATTTCTGGAGTTATGAGATTATTAAGTGATCATGTAAACAATCTCCCCAATACTCCGATGTCATCATGCATGTATACCTGTTAATCTGCTTTATTTCGTTCTTTTTACATCTGCGCATGTGTAAGAAGAAAAAAATCATAGAAAACAGCAGATGTTTGTCGTATGAAAGCCAACCGTCATTTTCTCCTCATGGAGTATAACAGGAAGTTTGAGTCTTACGTCGCTACATAGTACTCTGAAAGAAATCTGATAATGGACTGAAACATGTAAACCAGGGTTTTTGGATTATTGCATTTCTGAAGTATATCTGATTATACTCCTAGTTATGGGATTTTTGTGGTCATGTAAACGGGCCCAGTGATACTCAATGTGTCCATCTTAATGATACCTAAGCAAACTCCATCTCCGCTTCACATGGCTCAAAACTCCAGGAAAATAAGTGGACTTTGAGATTATATTAGATTATTAGAATTACATATTTTTTGTATTTCCGCTTTAGTGCAGCCCTTTGTTAAAGCAGTAAGCCTGAAGCTACAAAGGGGATCTTAACTTACCAAATTGAAATGTGACTGTAGAAATGCAGTTTATTGATGTTGACCTGATTTGTATGATATAAGTTAATAAAAAGTGTAATTTCATGATTCACTGACTTAAAAATAATTGGAAGAAGTATTTAAAATATTTACATGTTGACATATTTACAATACAGCAATAAGTTGTGTGATTTCTTGCACTTAAAATGTGTGTGGATAAATTTATAATTTAATTTATATTAGGAATTGACTATGATTGTTACTTTGTACTATAAACGTACTTTTGATAGTCTTGTACGACAGGAGGTCAGGTGAGAGGAGAGTGGAGTCACAGAGTTTTTGACCTCTCTGTCTCTCATTTGAATTGAATGACGCCTGGATCTTGATAATTGTCCTGTACCAATATGTGTGTGTGTCTAAGAAAACATGTAAAACTTCTCGAGTGGCCCTGTGGATTTCTGGATTGACATGGTTAGAGTGTCAAGTTAAGGCTTCATTCATTGGAAACCTACAGTGATTGAAATGACCAGAGAACAAACCTAAAGCTTCACATCACATCACATCACATCACATCACATCACATCCAGAGTATTTGTTGCTCTCACCTCTCTGCGCAGATGTCTCTGATGCAGGCAGCCCTGGCCAAGATCTGCTCCCACTGGGCATCCTTCCCCACCACCACCCTGCAGTCATGTTGACCCAGCAGACGCTGCAGCTCCGGGTAAACTCGATCCTTACAGGAGGGGACAGAGTCAGTTGTGAGAAAGAAGCAAACAAGAAGACAACAGGAAATGTATTAAATCAAAAATAAATATATGACCATGATGATTATGATGATCATGTTTTATTACAGACCTGTTTCTTCCAGAGAGCAGTCATGAGGCGCATTGCCACAGCTCTCAGCTTGGGGGCACTGGCCAGCATGTTGAGAGTCTGCAGCACCACAGGGACACAGAGCTGGAACATTAAAGCACATGGTGCACGTTAATAGTGTAACTGTCTAATCAGAGCTGTCTACATATTCTCGTTGATACGAATCACAATTTTCAACAAGAATGCAATGAACTGAAAAGATGTAGGTGAACATGACAAGACATGAGAACATGTAGTGGTTTCTATTTCATTGGAAAAGTCGTTATCAAACAGGACGTGGGAGGCGAGAGGTGCCCAGTACCTTATGAGTCCCGAGGTTTGGCAGGCAGTTGAGCACAGCATGAGCCAGGACTGGATTCTTTTCCTTCCCCAGTTTGAACAACAGGACAGGGATGAGGGACGGGACCTGTAGACACACAACCAGACAAAAATGGATCCTTTTCTTACACTATATTTGCAGGCTTGTTTTTGTCAAGAGCCCGGACTGGACAGGACCACATCTGATAATGTCTTTTCTGATACTACCACTGGAAAGCACCACAGTCAGCTTTAATTTAGACCAAATTATTTAAATAGGAAATATAGCAATTTTTAGGCACTTGGGGGCAGTAGAAAACTGTAAAAACAACACCAGTCTTTGAAGGGGGATGTCATCTGCATAGGGAAGTCAACTAGCTACATAGCTAAATCCACAAAAAACGTGACAGAAAAATGGCCACTAAAATGGTGACAAGTGTGCATGAGGTGCATCATTCGTAAATGAAGCTGGTTTATACAGTTTTGATTTTGTGGTCCAAGACTTGACTCTAAAAGGTTCTGATGAACCCACTGTCTACCACCTGCTCAGCACCAAACGGCAAACAGACACAGCTAGAGAGTGGCTGGTGAACATAATGGAGCATTTAGTACCTGAAGATTTAGACAGTTTTCCTCAGCAGTGGATCTCTACGTAAGCAATAAAAATCAATTCGTGTGGTGGGGTCTAGCTTCTTCTAGAGAACAGAATCATATTTACTGATGCACACCTGCACAAAACCCAGCAGGGTGAGCTGTGGAGATGCTACTGAGGTGTACACACTCCAGATTATGGGCTGCCCCATCTCCCAAGACACTTTAGGCCTAACCTTTGGTCATGGACAACCATGATCTTCTTAGATCTAAGGTAGGGAGTTAAGTGAAGGGCAATGCAGAGTTAACACTTTCTCATTGCCTTTATTGCTGAGGTCAAAAAAATGAGCTAGTCATGGTCCTTGGACACATGTAGTCAAATACTCTGCAGGGTTTAACAGCCTTTAATTAACACTTACTTGTGCCCTGCACCATGGCTGTTGCATAGCAACTACTTCACCTGCATGGCTTGAGAGGGGCACAGAAGAAGAAAAGTCCTTCAAGTCAAGGTCTGTTGCTGATCCTAAACCATGATTTTTTTTTTTTTTACCTACATCACCTTTGCATCTACACACACTGGTTAGTTTTCTTATCACCTTCATTTCTTGTAGCAAACAAACACTGAAAAGCTTTTGAGTGTGGAGGGACTTTAAGAAGGCAGATGTGAGCAGATATGATAATGCAAGGATATGGAATAGAGTCAAAAATGCCAATAACCTTCTACCAACACATCAAACGACCGACGCAAGTGGCACTCTGGGAGCAATTAGATCAGCGGGGGGATACTCCGAGACGTCTAATGAGCCCGAGTAATGAGGACCATACAACACCATGTGATACTTCACATCATCTTCTGGAGCTAGTGACTCATTTTATTGTCCCCGAGAGTCAGAGGGAAATCTGTCAGTTTAAACTTCTCCCTTTAAAGATCTGAGAAAATCCAGTAGCTAAAGGAGAGAGGAGGTAAAACTGAATTTCAAAATCAATGTCAACAACAAATTATATACAAGAAATATAAAATTATCTTCATATTGGAAATGAAATTACAGATTGAAGGGTTTGACCCACACAGATTATCAGAGGTCTTACTGATGTTTCTTCAATAAAATGGAAAAAACATCACTGTACACTATAAGCTCATTTTTGTTCCCAGCAGGATGAATTTAGTGATCCTTGTGATCCTTGGAGTCACCCGCGCTGATCAAGGACCAGAATGGGACGTGGCTGAAGGAACTCAGTCCTGATTCACTGTAACTGGACACTTTTCATCTGGCGAGGATGAACCAGGTATCTGACTTCTCGGTCCGGTGACTTGATAACCTCAGACTGATCTGCCTGGTTTCTCATCTTAAAGGCTCCTTTCAATTCAGTGCTGTTGTTGATTCTCATGAAATCACAAACTTTATCTACTGTATCTCACCTCCATAATTGTATATGGTTATTAATACTAATACACTAATGATCTATTCTTTGTTTTTGTAGTATATTCTAACCTGTTGATTTTAATTTGATACCATTTCTACTCTGCGACACATGAATGCCTCCTATGGCAGATCAATAAAGTGCTACCTATTTGTAATTTGCCAGTTTTTACCATAAATCCCACCTACTTTATAACTCACTGCAGGTTTTCTGTACCTTTCAGGTTGACATTAGTTTCCATTTTCTAAATCACTAAGCTAGTCAGGTAAAACTGAATATACACTACTCACAAAAAGTTAGGGATATTCGGCTTTCGGGTGAAATTTCAGGATGAACCTAAAATGCACTATA
>JAUMHL010000011.1:17364847-17376584 GCA_032362345.1 Sandelia bainsii
AACTGAAGACATGTATCTTTTCATGAAAAACATGGTCATTCCTATGTGTGTCCAAACTTTTGACTGGTAGTGTATCTTATATATTTTAGTCCTCAGCAAATATTGAATAGCATTTTAGCTTGAAATGCCCATCCCTAGCAAAAAAACAGTGTAAAAAACAACATTGTGTTCACAGCTAATTGCTAACTACACTACACTGGTGATAATTCTCTATAGATTTGTCACTCTGAGTGACACCTTTCACATTGCACATAGTGATTTGATAGATTTTTAATATAGAATATTGATTTGTGCAGCTTTAAATGCATATACTAACTACATTTGCAAGTAAAGGCCATTCTAGAACCATTTCTGTTCCACCAATCATTGACAAAAAGGTCATTTTAAATGCTGGCTCAGCATTTTCCATACAAGATGAGTCACATCATGTAGGATAGAAAAGGTCACTTTGCAATTACACATCCAGCTTCTGCTCCAATGGTCAAGACATGAGGAGAATTAATGGATCACAGAGGGGGAGAGGACAATGTGCCGGTGTCCTGTTACTGATGGCTGAATTTGTTTCTGCATCCACATGCTGCGTTACCTACATGTTCCATGGACAATTCAAGAACAATGCCTACTGTGGTGATTTGTTAGTTAGTGCTAATGTTGGAACCTACTTTTTGACTTAATCCTGAGAACATCTACACTTTCAGTCATCTTCTTTTGACTGAAACTTTTGGTCAAGAGATGTTCTGATCTATTAAAAGACACTGGCAACTGGCAAAAAAAATGTAGTCTAGTTTTCTAGTAGTACTCCTGCTAAATTGTATTGAAAATAAAAGTTATGTAGTCATCATACCAGCAGCCTTAAAATAAAACAAAGATTCTGTAAAATAAATCTTAATTCTTGCTTATTCTAAGGTCTTATACTAAAATATTCACACCCTTTGATGTGGCAATTGTGGTCAGGTAAACCCTGTTTGCTTTCATTTTCCTTCAGGTGTGTGTAGAACCTGACTGGAGTCCACCTGTGGAAAACTGAATTGACTGGACATATTCCTGTAGGGCACATGCCTGTAAAAAGGTCTCTTGACTCACACTGCATGTCAGGACAAAAAACTATGACATACTAGAAACTCACTGTAGACACAACTGCGGTAAGGAACAGATCAGTACAAGTGTACAAAACCATTTCTAAAGCTTTGAGTGTTTTCCCAGAGCACAGTGGCCTGGATAATTATGAAATGGAAGATATTTAGAAACACCAAGACTCCCAAGACCTGGCTGTCAAACTGAATAATTGGACAAGCAGGACCTCAGACAGGCAGGTGGACCATGAACCCAACAGTCACACCAAACAGGCTTTTTAACAGTCAGAGAACTAGTTTGGCATTTGTTCGTCAATCAAGTTCTGAGCATTTTAACCAAAAAACCTTGGTTACAAGATCTGAATGGAAACCGTGCCGACATCGGCGTCATAAGTTGACGTGTACAAAACTCGCAAAAGCAAAAAGGAGCACACTCCCAATCAGAAGATAATGGTAATGCATCTGCCAACCACCAATAAACACCAAAAGAAGAAAAAGTATGATGGAGAAGAAGTGTTGCCTGGTTGTCCGAAGGAATGAGACTTTTAGTTTCGATATATATCTGCTGGCTTCATGACAGATAACTGACTGTCCTTGAGTAGTCAAGCCAAAACCCAGAGTTTTCAAAGAGTTTTCTGTGGAGAGGTCTGAAGATGGCAGTTCACAGACACTTCCCACCCAATCTGATGCAGCTTGAGAGGATCTGTCAGGGAGAATGGCATAAACTGCCCAAAATCATCAAAGTAAACAAGCGTGATAGTTCATGCAGGCTATTCAATAATTGTCACAGGTTTCTCAGTCGTATCATTCAGCCTATTTATGTGTAAATGCAGAAAAGTCCTCATTGTGCTGTTTGGTATCATTGTGAGAAAGAGAACAAGAGAGACTAGAAACAAAAGAAGAGAAGCATGGTAAAGGAAAGGCTACAAGATCGTCTCCAAACAGCAAGATGTTCCTGTGATATATTATTAAGAAGTTTAAGGTCTAAGGTGGGGCGATGATAACATTACTTGCGGCACTCGTTGTTTTAATCCCAAGTGTGTATGTGGGTAATTTTTCACACCCTCCCCAACAATAATTAGAGCTGCAATAACCTGCTGTTTTCTCTGCGTCCTCACTGCTCCTCTTGTAATTTAAATCTGGTTTCAAGATTTGGCTCAGGTTTGACTCCCAAAAGTGTGATTTTTGACTTGTGCACCTTACACATTATCTATGCCTCCCCTTCACAGCTCTGGCATTTGTTTTTCTCTTTTGGCTTTGTCCTGCCGAATGTGCATGTCTATTACAGAACACATCCTGTAATTTCCTGACGGTTAACATGCCATCCACAACAATGAGCTATATTACAGAGGAGAACAGTGAGTATTTCATTCCTCACCTCCCCTTGTAATGTTAATCCAACCTGAATGAACTCTTGAAACCTGTTCTTATTTCTCCATTAAGCCTGTTTTGTCCTGTCTTGCCAGTTCCTGTCCATCTTAAAATTGTCTGTCAAGGCTTAAGTTAGCTCTTAGTCACAGGGGACAGTTCTCTGAAAGATAAGCCTACTGATACATGGTGGATTAACCATCTGCACAAAAAGGTCAGACAACAGTGTTCTACATTTATAAGAAAGTGCACATCAACCATCACATATGTAAGAAACACACTAAGTGTTGACGCACCCAGGTCTACTAAAACACTTTGAATAATTCACTGGCATAATGGACAAATTCTGCTGCCAAATGTCAAAGTATTTACCTTGTGAGGAACTTTACAGTAGACAGTCTCATCTGGGAATGAAACAGCATGCTTAACCTTTCAGTCCTGACTGCATCACAGCATATACAAACCACATTTCCAATAAATTGCAACAGAATCTAAAATCTAGATTTTGCAATACTTTAACATTTTTTGTTCAATATCTGCAACACTCAGTGACAGTTGGAACAGAGGCTAAATAAGAATAAAAAGTGAATAAAATATTCAAATAACACTGTTCTAGGTGATTTTAAAATTAGCAAGTTAATTGGTAACACGTGACTGTATCATTATTGGGTACAAAAGGAGTATCAACCAAAGGCTCTTTGCAAGCAAAGATGGGTTAAGGCTCGACACTTAGTACCAAACCTGAGAGAATTGTCAGTCAGGTTGAAAAGATTATTTCTCAACGTTAAGATTGCAAAGAATTTAGTTCTTTCACCATCTACAGTTCGCAATGCTGTGAAAAGATTCAGAGATTCTGGGGAAGTCTCAGTGCAGCCAATGACAGAAACCACAGTTAAATGTGCTTGACCTGTGAATCTTCAGGCAGCACTGCATGAGAAACCGTCACACTGCTGTGATGAATACAGTCACATGGGCTCAGGAGTACTTTAGAAAACCTCTGTCACTTAACACAGTCCGTCACTGCATCCAGTAACCTATTATGCAATAAGGAAGTTGTACATAAATTCTGTTTTTTTTTAGTTTTCTTCTTCTTTTAATTGAGTTTTCTGGGACAGAGCTCATGTCAAACAGATGAAAAGACAGTGAAAACGTGTTCCATGGTCAGACATCGCATTCTTCATGACAAAGAAGAAAAAGATCATCCAAACAGTTCAAATCAGCAAAAGGTGCAAAAGCCAGAATCTGTAATAGTATGTGGGTGCATCAGTGCCCACAGCATGAGTGTACTGCATACAGTATGTGTGAAAGTGACATCAAAGCTGAGGCATATACTGGCATTTTAGAGAGACATTGTTTTTTTCCCCAGAAAGTCAATGGATATTTCAGCAGGACAAAGCCAGGCCTCCTTCTGCATGTGCTACAAGAGCACCCCTTTGTAGACACCCAATGTTTGTTTGACTGACCTGCCTGCAGTCCAGATCTGTCTCCTGTTGAAAATGCATGGTTCATCATGAAGAGGAGAGTCAGACAATGGTGACCACGGACTGCTGAGCAGCTGAAGTCTTGTATCCCGAAGTAATGGGCAAATATTCTACTGCAACAATTAATATCCTCAGTTCCCAAACTAGTAAAAAGTGTGATTAAAATGAAAGTGGTTAACATGACTCTGTCCCAACTTTTGAGTGTGTCACAGGCAGTAAACTCTAAATTGGCTTATATTTCCAAAATAAAATTAAGCTGTTTAGTGAAAAGATGTCTGATAAATAAAGGTTTGATCGACGTAACAAATCACAGATCATAGTTTTCTAACATTTTAGAAAAATTCACATCTTTTCTGGTAGTAACTTTTCTTTATCTTGAGTTTTAACTTAAAGAAAAACGTTTATTTAAAATAGCATTGGTGAGTAATGTTATTAATATTAAAAGCGATGATGGAGAAATCGACAAAAATAAGATCCAAGTTGTAACGCCCAGTACGAATAAAAAATAAAAAATAAAACCAGCTGCATGCGTGTTGTGTGTACCTGGCAGATGGCAGGAGGTTGAGGACACTGTTGAGGATGTAGTGCAGGTCTGCATGGCCCTGGTCAACCAGCAGCACCACAGCATCACAGCAGGCTGAACATACCCGTGGACAGTCACTGCAGCATTGCTGCCACAGAGCCTCCAACGCTGGGCCCTGGTACAGAGCAGCAATACAGTCAATCAAGATTTCAAAATTTGTAGATGTAGTAACATGAAATCACACTTCACTAACCAATATCTACAGGTATTCATTATGTCACGATCAAACATCCTGACACTGCAGGAAATACTTCACATCAGTAAGAAAAGCCATTTTATGAGTAACTCACCTGAGTGGAGGACTGGGAAATCTGCCCATTTTGTCCTTTCTCCTTTAGCACAGCAGCAACGAGGTTTCTCACTGTCTAAGAAAACAAAACAAAAAAAACCTGACTAAATGTCACAGATTGTCACCTCTACACTACCTGTGTTTTCATCAGTAATGGTGACAAAATCACCTGGTTATCCATAACACCCTTCATGTGCATCTTCACAGGAGCATAATTCTAGGTTATGCAGATGACAGTCTGTTCTCTCTACAAAGCAAATTACAGAGTGTTTGACACTCAACAGGTGGACTATTACTTCAGGTGATGAAACCACAGGCAGTAGTGTAGAGATGTTAATGTGTGGCCGACATTAACTTGTGTATTATTATTTTTAATGGTTCTAGTTTGACAAGTACATGTATATGAATGCTATTAAACTTACCTCTGTTTTTCAGAGAGAGATTTTTAAATTTGTGAAGTTTAATTAAATATAATTACATTTTAAATATTTGACAGAACCAAAATGAAAGTAGACTAACAGAGACTAACCCTACTAGGGTAGTTATTGTAGGATGTGAAAAATGCTACAGTGATTTAATGAGACAGGACAGGATGAGCAATGACATCAGATGCAGAAGTGGGAAATGTGGAGAAGACATAATACTGTATTCACTCCCATGTCAGCGTCTAGTCTGGCCATGAGGCAGCAGCTTACCTGTGCTTGTATGACGGGGCTGAGAAAATCAAATTTTGTTTTCAAACTCTCCATTATGTCTGATGGTCATACCTGAGAGCAGAAAGATTCTCCATGAGAAGAGGCTAACAAAACTTAATGAGAGTACACAGTAGCAAACAACCTATTTAAGTCAAGAACATATGTACTATCAGACATATCAAAAACATTTACCAGTGTTGTTAAAGTCTGCCTTTGAAACAAAAGCTAAGTGATACAGCCACCTGTTACTTCACTAACATTCCAGGGAGAAGCACTGCTTAGAGGTATTCAGGGACTGACCCTTTGAAAGCTGATCCCCTGACTACATTATCAAATTATTGGCCTGCAGCCATGACATCATTTTGCATTGCATTATTCACATCAGCCTACGCCCCCCCCCGTCTCTAACGCACAGGTTGCTAAGCAGGTGAGTGGCCTGTGTTGTTGCATTAGGCCTGACAATATGCTGTGCAGGTGCTGACCACCAGCTGCCTGGGCCGCTACACCACAGCTACTCACATTTTTTTCACTCAAAAAAAAAAATGAATATTGCCCCATCCCACTTCAGACACACCTGTACAACCTTATACAATACAATCCAACAGCTCTGCCATCCATTCTTCTTTTACAACGTTATAATTTCTCAGTCTTTGTTGAAACTGTCAAAGGACAATGTCACATAATACAGTAAAATGGTAAAACTCTTTAAAAAAAAAAGTCTACACTTTGATCACACCTTGATTGTTTAATTTCAAATCCATTGTGGTGTTGCATTAAAGGTTAAATCATAAAAACTCGGTGATTGCCCAAATTCTTCTGTACATAACTGTATGTCCCATTCTTGTCGACAGTATATCTCAGAATTGCCTCAAGGTAATTTCATTGTCTGCCACAAACATTCACTTGGACTCATGCATAAACTTATTAGAATGAGTCTGGGCACACATGAATCTAAACTACACTGCACTAGTTGGTGGACGCATAAAACACTGATGCTGTAATTCTAGTCTGGACTGTGGTTGAGTGTCGGACAGTGGGTCATACAAACCATGAAAAAAATGAAACTGTGACAAAAACAATAAAAAATATAGTAGTTTGAGTTCTCTGATTTTCCATGATTTCAAATAATAAATGTTTTCCTCCTAAAAAAGGTTTTAATTCCTAAAAGGGAATACTAGTTCCTAAGCCCCTTGGCTTAAACAATGCCTGTAAACCGATACATTGTTGTAACATCGCTATAAACACAGGGAATATGAGCCTCATGTAGCCAAACCCTGTACTACCCCGCCCCAAACACGGACCCCCCACCCAACCCCCCCCCCCCCTTGCTGTTATCTGACAGATAAGCCAGCCTGCTGTTCTGTACTGTCCACCACCCTGCTCCTGCACGCGCTCCACTGGCTCCCACTGCCATTCAGCTTAACGGCTACATAAACAGGTAAGGCCTGCACCTGCTAACAAAAAGCTATAGTCCAGGCTGAATACTACTGAACTTTCTCAAGTGCTAATTTAGTGATCTTTGTAGAAAATGTAACTGTTAAACATGACATATCTACATGTCACTCTATTTATATCAGGGACTCTGTAGCTTTAGCTTTGAATGAATTAACAACTAGAGGAGTTTGACAAGGATGGTGATGGTGGAAACGGACTTTTTTATGAAACTAATAAAACAAGTCAGTCACTGTTACGTTTCAGCTGATATAATGTTGAAGTACCTGGCTTCCTGTCTAATTTAAAGACTGTCGGGGGGCAGATAAAGTTTTAAAGGCTTGTACATCAAACTGTTCCAGTGGTTTCTGCAGCATATTTACCTTAGAGCAAAACAATATAGGCTGGTCTGTACTGCAAGGTCTGCATTAGTAATACAAGTGAGGACAATGTATGAACAGTGTTGAGCCAACAGCGCTTTAGAAATGACACCGCTGAGGCTTTACCGTGTGATAATCGTTGCTGGAAACAGCACATGCCGGACAGGCGCATGGGATTTCTGACAGGATTTCATGTGTTAGAGACAGACACACACACACACACACACACACCACATGCACATACACGTACACACAAGGCCATGCAGGTAGGCCCTGATGCAACACAGACTGAGACTGTATTTCTTAACATATGACACAATTTTCTTAACGTATTCTAATAAAGCTGGTTGTCATCAATTAATTATAGTTGGCCAATCATTTTATTAAGTACACATTAGCCATGAAACAGGTCAATTAGCCAATTAACATTGCCTGGTTCCAGCTTAATTATAATTATATTTCCTCATCATGGTCTGCAATGCCATGCAACAAAATTAAAATGGGGACTGGTTCCAGGTTCTCAAATGAAGAAGTTTTGCAGCTTCTCATTTATTGTAATGTAATAATGACTGATACCTGAAGGACTGTGCACAGCATGATAAAGCACAGCAGAATTGATTTTGAGTCTCATGCTAGTGCTAGCTTAAGGTGCATATTGTAGCGTTAAGTACATTAACGGAAACTGACTATTTTAAACTATGACTATTATATTTTAAACATTTTGTAAAGTGTGACACAGCAACCTGACAACACTAGCCGATTTACTGACAGAGAAATATACAATATATCCAACAACCAATGTATAAAATTTATAAAGTTGCACGACCTCCAACATAGAAGGTTCTACAGTAAATAAAAGCACACAATAAATTGTTAGATAACCAGTTCTTATGCTAAGAGCAGCACAAACTAAAATGGACGCAAAGCTCTCACAAATTAAAGCTGCACTCTCAAGTTTTCGACCACTAGGGGGCCTACGGAGCAGTGTTTTCATAAGCGAGTCCACGTCACACAATCGTAATAACGATGATACACAACCCTGCTGATGGATGCTAGTCCACAGATGGACACTTGGTAGCAAAATTACTTCGCAATATACAGACTAAAATGTTAAATAGTTTTTAAAAACGTTTTTGTTTGTTTTAGCTGAAATAACTGGTTGTTTTATGTTTGATACCACTGTAAATTAAAACTGCAATATTACACAGATATAACAATCTCACACTGTGAGATAGGTGTCTTTCATACAAGACAGCTTTTAATAAATAATCTGTGACACCTTTTAAATGAATAACATTCCAAAAAAAATTTAATATAGCACAATTCTGTGGTCTTTATACAATGGCATTTATGCTATAGCTTTTATCATTACTGTGGTTATAAATATTAACACGTGGTTGCTAGTCGTGACTCCAGTCACTATTATGCCTATTATGAGCTCCGTTTTTTAACACATGAAAACATTATTCAGTATTATAAGCACTTTATTTATCCACCCAGCAGTGGTTACGTCAACAAAATGAAGAAGCATCTGTTCCGTTAAAATGTGGCACAAAAATATATAGTTTCCTTTTTTGAACCAAACCGTTTCATGTGCCGAATTAAAGAACACTTTCTACTTTATAGCCATACGCTTTCAAAAGCGTTTTGGTCATTAAGTTATTTTACTGATACGTGAGCGAATACAAAATTGACAGATTTTTAAATAGGGGTTTACGCAGTGCATATTCTCAAGCTAGTCATAGCCCTGATGCTGTGGCTACGTGTCGCACATACCAAACAGTTACATAAGAACATTTGCACAAACCTGTGTTGTACAAAAACTCCTGCATGCAGGGTTCCCTGCTTAGTGAACAGAACAAATTGAAAGCTAGCAAACTAAATTAGCGGAACCTGCTCATAATAGCTACGATGGCGTTTTTAACTTTGAGCTAACGCTAACTGACTGTCCGTACGTAGAAATAAAGACGCGTGGACTCTACCTATACAGTAGCAACAGTGCAACATATTTACCTCTTAGACACAACTTAATAAAAGTTAAACATGTTACCGGCCAAACTTTACCTCACTCATGCTGTCTCCTACAAGCCCGCAACTACGGTGTGTACCGACGGCCAAAATTGATTGAATTGAGACCAGCCTGTCACTGCCTGTTACCTCTAAAATCTTCACCCAGCAGGCAAAACGTTGACTAAAACATAATAGTGAAGCTTTGAATAGTGTGTTAAAAATATCTGTCAGAGCTTTTCACTCAATGTTAACAACTGGGTTAATAATTTCCTCATCATGGTCTGCAATGCCATGCAACAAAATAAAAATGGGTACTCTGTGGCAGTCTATGCACTGTAAAACATCATATAGGAATTTAGTGAAATCGACTGAACTTTTTTGTTAATGTAAATATGTAAGATTTTTGTCACTTCAACTTAGAGTTTTTACTTTTATTTCACTTCAGGACTTGTAAACATGTGTTGTTCTGACAATAGCTGTTGGTTTCAAATGAACTGAAACGAAACAAAGTTGAATGAATTATAATAGTGAATCATAAGTTGAATGAATGACGTTCTGGGAATCAATACATTCAGTTTTTAGACAAACAAAACTAGCAGAATTCCCAGCATGCTTTGTTTGAGAGTTCACTCTCAACTCTCAAACCACAGTCCTCTTTTTGTGTTGTGAAGAATCCATTTATGGTGGAAATCTATAATAAGTGTTACATTCATGTTGTTTTTCATGGTAAAAATAACACTATTAATGATCGAGGTTAGTGTTGACCACTAATATAATCAAAAATGTCTACATTACAGCTCTGCATAATTAAAAACAAACAAAAACAATAACCACATTCATGTATCTGCTAATGCAATTCAGCGTAAAACCTTCCTTAGAGCGTGTGAGACAGCAGTTAGAGCAGTCTTCATAGGGGACACATCATGTGATCTCCAAACTAAAGCAATGGATAGGTTCTGTATTGCCAAGTCAGTAATATGTTTGAGAATGTCCTCTTCATGAAGTGAGCTCACAACTCTTCTGTTTTATTTTCATTACAGAAATGTTACATTTAGAATTAGATTGCTTTCTATTGTTAATTTGTGAAAAAAAGTTTTTAAATAGCTCAAAAACGTTCAACAGATCTCATTATTGGTACTAGGTTGGAGAATATATGTGATTGTAAGTTAACAATAGAGTGAGGATTTTTACAGCTTAATAAAAAATGTTGTTAACTGTTTCTTGAGATTTAACAAATATTGCAGTTTTTCTTTGCAATAGTCTGTAAAATGTCAGGTTTGTGTGTTGAAAGTCAGTGAATTGCAGTCATACACGCGTGCTGGCGTTTCAAACAAGTTTGAACACCTCATCTCAACTGTTAAAACATGCTTCATTCGCCGATTTTCCCCTGGGACCTGAAGGCAACATAATTACTGGGAGGTTCTGGCCATCTGATTGGAGGTCCCTGTGTCTGCTGGTCTTTCATTGGTTCTTTCCACGTCGTGCTCTGACTGCGGTCCCAGCGGGTACACGAAGCTGCGCGTGCGCTTTACACGTCAAGCCGTGAAGTTTACAGAATTCAACCAGGGAAATAACGGAAATAGAGGGATTTTATGTTTAAAACAAAAGCATTAAGCATTAAAGTAATTTGTTATGTTAAGATTTGCTGACAGTTTAATAATACATTTCCCAGACATTTAATAAGACACTTTAAAAAGTGAATTTTGAAAGTTATAGTGGTGTGAATTTCTGTGACTTTCAGCACATCCATCTTTTGAGCAACATTTTATAAGGTACAGTATGTAGCATAAACTAGTCGTGGTAGTAACTGGAGTTTGGATTATTTATAAGCATATCTTAGGTCTGCAATAAATAAAGGGACAAATTGACAAAGTATTTCTACCAAATTTGAACCCTTTTTTCCTCTGAAGAACACTTTGGAAAAACTTACAGATCTTGGTATCTAATGATAAAATGTATAGAAAATTGAACATGCTACTCAACTGAGTAAATGTAACGTAAAAAATTAAAATGCTTAAACAATATTAGAGAATGTATTTTTGACATGTACTGAAAAGTTTCCAGGGAATGAGGGAGGACTTGTACTTTGGTGGTTGTGTATTAGTTGGAAGGACAGGCGTCCATGAACCTGAGAATTGGTGTTCAATTCCTGGGTTCTTCCTGACCAACATGTCATGGTGTACCTGCACAAGACACTGAACCCCAAAGCTTTGGTGCCTGAAATGCAGATGCTTGTCCAAAAGAATTTCTCTATGGGGGATCAATGATCAATTATTATTATTATTATTAGTAGTAGTAGTAACAATTAATAACAATTTTAATCATATTAAAAATAAAATTTTAACATAACTTAATTTTTATTACTTATTTTTGTTCTGTAAATTGAGTATTTAGTATTTGTGTTGGTGTTAATCTTTTCTGGTTATG
>JAUMHL010000011.1:17376684-17391626 GCA_032362345.1 Sandelia bainsii
CTGTTTGAAGGGAGAGCTGCTGTAACATGCCAAAATAATTTCCCTCTGGGATTAATAAAGTGTTTTGAATCTTGAATTTGAATCTTGAATAACAAAATGCAAAGAGAATGTGATTCGATGCATATTAATTAATAACTAAAATTTGCAACAATTGCTTAAATTATGTGATATGTTATTATATGATCAGGTTGGTTACTATACTAAGATGCATCCATGGAGGGGCTTTATTTTGAAAGTCTACAGCGGAAATGCTCTAGGTCAGTACCGGGAATTGACAGCCGGCGAACCTTTGAAAGTCTTGAGTCCGAGTTCAGTCCAGGAGAGACCATGTCCGCCGTCGTAGGCAAACTGTATCCACCTACATTCTCATTTAAAACTAATTCTCCATGAAATAACAGTAACGCGGGGCCTGAAGGATGGCCAACTCGGTGAGTAAACCGTCGGAGGATTTGCCTGCCAATCTGGTCTAACGGAGTACGTTTGGACATTTTGCCGTTTTGTCACACCGGAGGAGTCGGTGGCTTTTACTCCGCAACGAGGATTTTCAAGCCGCACAGCTAGCTAGAGTCGATACGTGCCGCTATCTCCTTAATGACCAGCGTAATACAAAATGTCCCTGAAAACGTGTTGGTTTTAATATTTTTGTGCTTACTGTCAAAATGCGTTTTTGCTAATATGTAAATTAGGTTTACTCCAGAATGGTCACACTCCATCCTCTAATTCGGAATAATGTTACGCACAAAGTAGCACTTACAACGGCTTACATGTGAACTTTCCCGAGGGACTTCTTCTTAACGGAATTCCCATTACACTGCTTTTGAGCAGCAGCCTTGGGCACAAATATTAGCAGTGTAAAGTTTGTGCAAATGCGTGAATCAGTGAAATGCTGCTTCATACGTGGTATTTATCAAGAATTTACCTGCTGGCTTCAACGCTGGCTAATAGTAACCAGTCGTAAGTCAGGTTCCTCCAGGTGTGGAGCTATGTCCAACAGCATAGTGATATTAAATATGCACATTTTTGAATGGAGTTCAACACTACGGTGTTTTTAGTGTCGTCATTCTGAGTTGTAATTACTCTGTGTGTGACAGTGTTGGTTGTGGACAGTATTTTCATTCTCAGTCACACACGTGTAACGTTAAGGGTCTATTCGTTTTTTCTTCTTCTTCTATTTTTAAGCTTTGCCTAAATTTGAGCAGTAACCCATCATCTTGTTTTTTTGTTTCACAGGGTGCTGTTCAGGTGAAACTAGAACTTGGTCACCGTGCCCAAGTGCGAAAGAAACCCACTGTGGAAGGCTTTACCCATGACTGGATGGTGTTTGTCCGAGGACCAGAGCACAGCAACATTCAGCACTTTGTGGAGAAAGTAGTTTTTCACCTGCACGAAAGCTTCCCTAAACCAAAAAGAGGTGAGACCCATTCATTCTGATGGATTTTGGACTTATGCTTGATTATGTCTTCAGCTCCCTGTTTCTTGCCATTCTTCTTGCCACTGAGTCCCTGCTGCTTTTTCCGATCGCTGACATTACTGAGGAAAAAGGGAAATTCCTGTGTATTGTTAAAACAAATTGCTCGGATCCACGCAGCTTTTTGAAGAAAATGCAGTTCTGCTGCAGTGTTTCAGTATTGTATTGTGGCATATGAAATTGTGGGTCCATGTTCACATGACTGAAAGGAAAGGCTGGAAAATGTTTTTTTATGTTGTGTTTTTATGTCTGGATCAGTTAGTGTCAGTTTGAAACGGAAGTAATCACGCACAGTGTTGCTTTTGTACATGAAACCGATAAACGTTGTACCTGCTTGGTTTGGGGCATGTAAGTGTGAAGGTAGAGCAGGAGTCTGAAGCACATGTATTGTAAAACAGGAACTATGTTAAGTCAAGGTTTGGCTGGTAATTGCTTTTGATACCACAAACAGATAAATACACACACAATCTTGAATGTTAAACTCTGCAGGATAAATTTTTTTGTCTAGAAAATGGTAGGATATCCCCAGATCCTGGCTTTTGAAAAAAAGTTAAATTTTTGCTTAAAATCTGAAGAACAGATTATCAGAATTGTTGCTAATTAATTTTCTGTTGATCTGATCGGTCAGTTTTTGACGCGGTTGATCTACAGTCACTTGTTTTGGAATATCAACCAAAGACCCTAAACTATTTGTTTTATATTTTAGGAATATTTGAGAAAACCTACAAATATACATACTTGATGATCAAAACTTAAGTTTCAGTCGAGAGTTTCGAACATTTTAGAGTTTCAGCTCTAAATGTTTCCTGAGTCGTGTCACTGGACTGTTTTTCCACTGTGACAAGATGAAATTACCATAATACAAAACTAATAGATCAAGTATTATCTATTGGTCACATGAACTAAAATATCTTTATAGCCCCGTAAAAGGTAGTGGACAAAGTCTAGTTTTATTATAAGATTAATTTTTCATGTCCTACAACATGTCATAAACTTCACACCATGCCTGTGAGTACTGTATGAGTACTTATGTACGAGCGAGTGTAAAACTAAACCACTTCTAACTGGTCCCTGATAGTGTTTTTCTTGTTTTATTGAGAACACCTGACTGGTGTGAAAGTCTAATGTGGCAGCTACGTATATATCACCCTGATTAATTAGCAGCTCCGAAATTGATGGACTTTAAAGCTGTCAGAAGTTCAGAGAAAAGCTGTTTTGAGACAGACCCAGTGCACACAGAGAGTTGGAAATCTTATCCTGCATTCATTTAGCCCACTGCCTCAAAGCGGTGTATAAATCAGATTCCTCTCTGCTGATATCGAACCTTCATAGCTTTAAGTTTCTCCTACAAGACCCTTGATTTTAAGGTACCTAAAGAGATTTGGCTCCTGCACCGTTTGTTTTTCTCCCTGTACTTTTAACTGCTTCCCTGTCCTGATAAATGTGATATGCTACTTGAAGACTAAGGCCTAAAGCAAGAGATGGCTTCAGGTAGCAAGTTAGGACCCAGATGCAAGTTGGTAAAATATGCAGATTTCTTCATGGCCAAACAAATCCCTTATTGTCTTTAATTCATGTTTTGTGCTGAGTTAGTTACTTTAGTTTGGCGTCTCTGACTCTGAAGTGTCGACAAAGAAAAGGATGACCTGTACAAAAACACGATAACTCAGCGATGCTGTTGTAAACAAACATTGTTGGACTGAATTAATCGTTCCAAAATTAAGCAGATTTTTAACTTTATATTTGATAAAATACTATGAAACCTCATTTTAAAATTGATATACGACCGTCAAGAACTTAAACCCAATACAAGCAAAAAAGTATCAGAAATGGCTTACACTTAAAACTTAATTCAATAAAATATGGTAACATGAAAAATATGGGTACACATGACCCAAAATAATGTCATATGAGCCTCATCTGTCCTCAGATTTGTCAATTGAACTGTCAATATGCAACTTAAGCTAGCCTAGCCTGAGATGCTGTGGTCTGCTACGCTCTACTGAGCACATCAGGTAATTGTTTTTGTGAAATGACAGTGAATGAGAACACTCCAAAACTTACTGATCAAGGCAGAAATGGTTGAAATTCTCTGATTCGTTAGGAGAAAATATTTAGTAGCAAATATCTCTGCACTGCTGCCACACTGTTCAGCTCTTCTCCACCTTAAGAGAACACTTGGAGCATACCTGTAGTAAAGTAATATTTGAAGCATGAATGCTTAGCTTGAGAATGTGTTGATCTTAAATAAATGAGGCCATATTGTCTTTATAAATTGTAGTAAAATGAACTTAAATATTGAAAACAGTTGACTGTACATAAAATAATTATGTGAAGCTCACAGGGGATCCGTGTTTATGTCACGTAAACAGAAACGTTTTGTGTCGTTTTGACATCTTGAACATTTGTGTAGGCTCTACACTAAAATGCTGTGTCATCGATGAACCGGGATTTCCAGTGCAGGCTCGTGTTTGACAGCGTCTGCGCTAACAGGCCACAGCTGGCTACAGCGACGATGCACACACTCTCGCTCCTTTTCTTTCTCCTCTTTGTGGCCCCGGTGTTTAATCCAGCTGTTAAAGATTATACTCTCCTGTTTTTAGAGAGCAGCCTTTCAGACACCTGTGTGTCTCACATCCACTTTGAAATGAAATGGGGAGGCATTGAAACACATCGTAAGCACAAAGTAAACCTGTCAGAATGAATAGAGTGCTAACATTTTGCTTTCAGACATACAGTCTGTGTGCTGCGTTTGCTAATGTTTTCCTTTTTTTGTAACTTTTATGGACAGCAGGAATATTTGTAGAGCATTAAGAAAAATAGCTGTGATTGGTTTCATACTGTGTAGCCTTGGAAACCATCTCAAACTAAATGGACTGGAACACTTCTCCCTGTTTTACTTTCAAATGTAGATCTGGCAGCACAGTACCTGCATTATTATTATTTTTTTTTTCACCACTTGAGAAACTAAAGCAACATTTGAATACAAGCCCCATGTACTGCAGTACCTCCACCTGGATCATGCCTTACACAACTGACAGCAGTGTTTGATGAATGGAGGTTAGGTGTGTGAACCTTGCATCATGATTCTGCAGCCTGGATGGCAGCAGGAAAGCGTTTATGTGGACTAGAGTTCCCTCGTGGCCTGTCAGGATTTCAAAGTAAGGGTGCAAGTGAAAGGAGGGAGCTATAATCATATTTCAACCCTATCCAGCGGAGGTTTAAAAAAAGCAGTGAAATCTATCATTGCCACTTGGCTCACGTGCAGGTTTAATTTAAGATTTATTGTTTAGACGTGTGCCAGCCGCGCTTTAGTTCATCTCGTAAAGATGCTGACGACAGGTAGGTTCGCTGATAGGATTTCAATTCAGCTTTTCCACATCAGCTGTTTCTTTATTCCTCAAAGACTCCTTTTGTCTTATCAACATGTCATCACTTTTCGACATTTCCATGCCCACATGAGGTATAACAGTCAAAACACAGAAGTCAGTAGGGGTGAGAAAGTGATAAGAGACGTTAAGCGTAACTTCTCACAGTGATTTGTTTTGCAGCCCAGTCAAGCTGCCAGACACACATTAAGATTAATGATGAATTAGTCAGTAAAGCTGCCACCCTGCTTCATTATTGCCATGCAGCTAACGGGCCAGCGTTGAGGCGTCGCCATGGAGACGACCAAATTGCAACGCCGTTTGAACAAATGGAAGTAAAGAAGCTCTTTGGAACCAGTGAAGGGGGTGCTATATTGGCAATAGGCGGCAGCGGCTCATGCTGCTTAAGCACCTCATTTGGAGCTTCAGCTGCCATTTAATCTACTCTGGAGATGGCATCTCTTGAAAGGTGTTTGTGATATTTCAGAGGATTGTCACTTTTATGGAAAGATGTTAGACAGTGTAATGGGAAAGAAATGGGGCAGCTTGGTGAGATTTGTGCTCTGTGCAGTGCAGGAAAGACACACAAGAGCTATGGTTCTTTTTTGTGTTTCTTACGATTAAGGTGCTTGTTGTTAAAGGGAACAAACACTTAAAAAAAGCAGGTGAGGTGATGTTTTACTCTGTCTGCCCTGTGTCTGTAACCATACCTCTAATATTCCACTGGTATGCATTCAATACTGTGTTAGATTAGACATGAGAATGTCTAGCATTAAACATTTTTGGAATGATGGATTTTATCGTACAGATCAACACAGCAACATCTATGGTTTGGCACACACCTCGGTTTTGATGCATTTTCGTTACAACAACAAAAACTACAGAAAGGCAGAAGAGAACATTATTGTCATTTATTTGGAATTCATTGGTGTGAGAGCTACTGCTGAGGTGGTGGCTAATTCTTGGATGACTCTTCTACTCTAAGCTTGATTTCTGCGTTGAATTTACTAACCTGCACCGTAGGCTATTCAAGTGGTTTACGCCATTGTATTTACAGTTATACGCTGCCGTGTCTGTGCTAGGTGGTGTTGGAGTTTCTAAGGGACTGTGCTGAGACACTGGCAACTGAAACTTTGCAAACTGTGTTGGAGTTGGAGCTAAGAGATTTTGAACAGCAGAAGATGTCAGAGGACATGGTCCATGGTCTAGTCACAATTGTTGTCTTCTGCATGGTCCTGACATGTAGTTACATTTCTGTGGAGGTGCACCTCTGATTGCATCCTACCTACAGCATAGATTCTTCGCAGAAGCATCTATCAAGCTTTACACAGGGCAGTGGATAAACCCTGTTCAACTGCAGCTTGTGCCTATATGTACATGTAAGTGTAGAATTCCTGGGTAACTTCAGCATGTGGCTTGTGAGACAGGTTAATTGTTTTATACAGTGCTGAATAATTTTTGCAACAATTTCTACTTTTTCTTTAATGCTCCTCCTCCAAACTATTGCAAAAAGGTGATTTCCCCAAGGTCTGTTGTGAGGCTGTGATTTCTCTGTTATATAAGAGCAATGATAGAACAAGAGTTGAGTGTCTTCTGCTGGTTATAGAATAGATTATTCTACAATTAATACTATTTTCGTTTTGCGATAAGTTATCCTGACTGTATAATTTTTAACAATGGCAGCAGAGTAAAAGTCTTGTTCTGAAATATCTTTCCTAAACATCATGTGTTGAAGGAGATGATGGTTGAACAGAATATTTTAGCAGAGTCCACTTTTGTTTATCCTCTTTTTGAATGACTATAACCGTGGTGAAGGGAAATCGCAACGAATGAAAATATGTATTTTATTGGTTAGCAGAAGTGATGAAATCTGTAAATATCTAGGTATATGGTTTGGTACACCAAACGTGTCATGGTAGAAAACCTGGTAGCAACACTTTTCTTACTAAGGTTTGTTTGTAACATAAAATAAGTTATGATCAAGCATTGTTTGTGTTTGACCGTATTTTTTATCCTATATTGTGTTATCGTTGTGTGATCTGGGACTTTGAACTGGTGAAATGTATAGAGAATATTCAGTTATCTTTTTTTTTAGAAGCAGTTGTGTTTGAAGTAACGTGTTTAGCGTCGCAGGAACTTATTGGAAAACTGTAACATTTCCAACCTGTAGAGGCTCTTCCAGCTCTGGTTTTAGACGTTCACTATATGAGCTGTACTGTACATCCACAGGGCTAACCCGACATGGTTTGGCTGACGAGCCACAACTCTTCCCCCTGCCAATGCTTCCAAGATGTAGATCTAATTAGAGTCCATGAGGCTAATTGGGCAGTAAATATTTGGCTCGCAGTGTGTACCAAACCTAAAAGTCTCAAACAGAACTGAACTTCCTGTACCTGACAGCTGGGGATGAATACTCATTATTTTATTATAAATCTCACTCTTATTTCCTCCTCTCCTGTCTTGAGGATGAGCATGGCCTTATCTTTAACTCATCACCCTCGTTAGTTTCCAATAGAAACGTGTGTCAGAGGCTGTGATCTGTTTATGGGATCCCATTAAAAATGATTGCCTTGAAAATTTAATGTATCCATTATGTTATGACAGGACGTGCCCCATCCTGCATGCTGCTGAAAAGTTTAGGCAAGTGGCTGTGTGCTGCTTTTCTGAAGGTGGGAGGGTTGACCTTACGTCCTGGAAGCTTTTTTTTCTTGGAAGTGCAACACAAGCTCCTGTGACTTGAAACTTGTGAAAGTGTAAGTTTCATCAGTGATTATACTGGGAAGCCATCAGAAGATTCAGTTTCTACGTCCCGTTTTAAGGGGTTTTCAAAAGAGCTTCAAGTCAAACTAGACAACAATAGTGGAGGGTGGAACAGTATCTGCTTTCCTTAAAGAAAGAGCGTTCTGGTTCTGTTCTGTTAGCCAGATTGGCGACAGCATAAGCCCTTCACAGTGCACACACACCCACAGATTGATGCCTTAATGATTGGGCCAACATGTTAGCCTCTGGCCATCTCCTGGGCTCTTTGGAACGCTCGCATGAAACCTTTTAACTCCCCTCATCCTCCGCTCAGGCTTAATTTGTGGCTTGTGTGCACATACCACATAAGTTAAGTCGCTGCAGTGACCTATGCAGAAGATACAGATCCTCAGGCTGAATTATGTCTCAGAAGCTGCAGTGCATTCCTTTCCTCTTTGCTGTGGCTTCGCTAATGTGATCTCTCTGAGCTCTGATGATAGCAGTTATTGATATCTTCACAGGAGATGAAGGATGCTTTCCTCTACATGTGTGCATGTGGAGTTTCTTTTGTCTCGCACCTTCTTGAAAAATGTTTAAAAAATCCATGGTGACTTCATCATATCTTAATCTAATTAGACAGTAGTGAATTTTTGCATAGGGAGTTGTACATTTAAGATAAGGTACCACACTGGGATGCTTTTTAAATTCATTGATTTGCTAAAAAGTACTCAATTGTTTGCACATGTGCAGAGTGCTCCACATGTTTCTGTTCAGTCTTAGGTTTACCTTAAAAGAAAGCTGTGCGCTTCCTCTCTTGTATTTAAGCACTAGTTTTAAGTGCTAATCATTTCACATTTGTTCATCAAGCATCAGTTATTGATCAGTTACACTAGAATCTAGCCTGCTCTAAGACTGATGTCAAATTATCTTTTTTATATCATTTTATGTAAGTAATATAAAGACTACTCAGAGGCACAGTTGTGGCTAAAGCTTTTGCTCTTTGGCTCGTGTCAAAAAGCAAACACAACACTGAGTGACGGGGGAAACTAGAATTTGATCTTGTGGTTTGAAGGTTGGAGTTTTACTGATGACTGAGCAACTCCATCTGCAGAGGAAAGAAGCAAGTGAAGGAAAAAAAAGCAAGTGGACTTTTAGTTAAGTAGGTACTTAAATACTGATCTTTTGTTTGGCATTTATGGGCATCTGTTGTATTTTCTATTGCTATGTTGCTCAATGTGCTCAATGCTAACATTTAACCATCTGTAACCTTGTTAAATAATGAATAGAGCTTTAAGGTTAGTTTTAAAGTAAAGGCTCTTTAGGGTGGATCCCTATATTTAAATAAATAAGAACTTGTTAATGCTAGGTGGTGTTACATTCTTATGGTAAAACCAATGCACAAAGGCAAATGACAGGTCCACAACAAAAAGAGAAGAAATAACCAATTTCCAAGATATTGCAGATTGTTTGCAGCAAACTCCCATAACTTCTGGGAGAGGCAGGATGTCGGCAAAAATTACTGCTCAAGACTGAAATGCAATTCCCTGATGTTCAGCACGAAAGCAGGGAGAAACTGTTTAACACCTTGTGCAGCATTGTGGTGACCTGACAAACAGTTTTCTACCACAACACTAGGGCTGCAACTAATGATTATTTTGGTAGTCGACTAATCGTTACATTTTTATTTCATGCCTGACTATTTTGATGCCTGCGACCTGTGGTTGCCCATCCTGTTCTGATGTTCACGTGACACTAGAAGTCGCTAAATGACGTCATCATCTCATTTGCATAATTGAAAATGTGTATGTAATTGTAATGGACGCTGTAGGAGAGAGGAATAACGTCGTGGGAGAGACAAAAAAATAGTAAAAAAACACCCTATATATATTTAGAACTACAAATTAACTTTCATGTGCAGTCTGGACGCGGAGGAGTGAATACCTCCTGCTCTGACAGCAGCTTTGAGGGATTGATGCGCGAGGACTGTTTGCCTGTGAGTGCTTTGAGACGGGGGAGGAGCACACAGCAGCAGCAGCTGCAATATGAAAGAAAGCAATATGTGCTTTGACGACAAAAGTCTTCAAAAAACACTAGGCTAAGTCGGCAGATTTGTCGCTAGTCGCTTTTTTGAAAAAAAGTCACTAGAGGGTTCTGAAAACTCGCTAAATATAGAGACGAAGTCACTAGGTTGGCAACACTGCTCCTCAGGCGTTGTTCTTCGTTAGTAGGACTGTGTGCAGTCTTGACAAACAATAATCAACGATACTGCCCCCAGACGTTCATGTAGTACATTGCAGTTACAAAAACCAATGTGGTTCTCTGTGACTGGAGCCTCTATTGAAGGTTCTGTTTATGACGCGTCAACAACAAAAAATCCGCATTGACGATTTTTTGTAGTCCGCGTCGCCGATTACGTCGACTAATCGTTGCAGCCCTACGCAACACACACCTGGAGTGGCTGAAACATGAGGACAGCAGACGAGACAAATCACCGTGACAGTGGCTGTTGCATCCAGATCTATGGCAAGTGCTTGAGGTGAAGGTGGTGGGCCTGGCTTGTATCTTAAAAATACATGTAAAATAAGTCAAAGTTGTTGTTCAACAAATGCTCCAAAATAGGACATAGTCTGGAGAAGTCTGATTACTGACCTGCTGCATGTAATCCTGCTCTAAAGCTCCACTGTGAGCTGGTTTGGGAGAATTCCAAAAAAAAAAAAAATGCAACCCTCATGCATTGACAGTTGTTTGATGATAGAGCAGATTGCTGGCTGGGAACTCGGAGAACTTAATATGCTGATACAGGATCTGCAGAAATGTTGGAAGTTTGACTTAAGGGTGTCAGGAGTCCAGTCAGAAGGGACCAGAATAATTAGTTTGATCTAGCAGCTGCAGCATTGACTGTAGCTGACACGCGCCCCAAAAATGTTCAGAGATAATTTCTGACGAATGACACACTAGTTACTGCATACATTAGGCTCAAACGTGAGTGCGTACGGTGGTTTTGGATGAAAATATCCAACTCTGATGTGTAAAGGACCCTACAACCCCCTCTTTACCCTCCCTCTCCTGGTTTCTGGCAGAAATCAAAGACTTGCAGGAATTTGCCAGTAATTGTTTTACGATTCCTCAGAAATCATACCTACTTGTATAGGTGGAACACAAAAGAAAGCGAGAGCCATGAAAGCGGCAGGCTGGCTGCTGCTGCTGCTGCTACTGCTGCTGGCATGAAAGGATGGGGAAGGGGAGGGGGTGCAGATCAACGGGGCAGCCACCACCAAATAACAGGAACTGAGCTGTAAATGCCGGCTCTCCCTGGGTTCAGTCAATGAAAGGAGGTTGGAGGAAGTGGTTTATTGAAGCGTGGTTTATATGGGCTGTCTGTTGGCAGCTCTTTCACTCCTTTCTCACTCGACCCTGCCATAAAACATTTGTCTTTTATTTACAACACCTCCACACACACCGAAGCTGAGTCAGGAATAACTGGAGCACCCGTGCATTTTTTATCAGTGAGATAAATGTGCAATTATTTACCACAGCTGATAACAACTTCTAATATTTTGTTACAGCGCTTTAATTCAGTCCAAATAAATCAGAACTAATTAATAGTGTGAGCAACTTATCATCTAAGCATAAACATCAAGAACTCATGGGTTTTAACTTCTGTATTATCTTACTAAGTCAAACCTGTCAGCGTGTACTGCAGGTCTGTGGTCAATTCAGGTCTTTTTGCATTTTATAGACAATTTATCAATGAATGTCTTGTGTTGCTCATTAATGAATGCAGTTAGGATGAACATGTTTTCATAATATCAATGAGCTTTTTATTTTCAGCAAACCTATCAGCATTTATTTAATTTGCTAGTCATTGACCAACCCCATGTTCATGAAATTTAAGATAGATGATAGTGATGAGAAAGATTCTCCTTTTAATGCCTTGCAAACATTCACTTCATCAAGATGGTTGTATAATAGAACTGCAGTATTTTGGACCCTAGTCCAGAGTAAAAGTTCCTCTCATTTAGATTTTCCCTGCAAACCGTACTATGTGACTCATAGTTGCAGCACTTTAACTGCTTTGAATGTCATGAAACTCTTCAGTTGAATCATCGGTACAAAAGATTCCAAAAATATCTTCAGCCAAAGGTATGAGCCTGTTCACATAAACTCTGTGGTAGATACAGTCCCCCCCAAAAGTATTGTTCTGAAGTAGTAGTTATAGACATGAGTAAATTAAAGTAAATAAAACTTTGTTGCAAATCCTCCTACAGTTTGCTTTGGGAAAAGTTTCTCCCTTCAGTCTCCTCTTCAGCAAGTGAAACACTTGATCAGTTGGGTTAATGTCTGGTGACTGTGTAAAAAAAAAAAGAAAAAAAAAGCATAAAACCTTCCAATTTTTCTCTTTTGATGAAGACTTCCTCCACACTCTGGCCTTGCCATCACTTTGTTAGAGGTGCATCTTGGTCTCATCAGTCCATAAAACCTCCACCTTTGTGGTTTTGTGGTTCATCTTTGTATATTTTGCAATTTCAACCTGGTTTTTACTGTAGATGAGGGGTTTGTATCTTGTTGTATCACCCTGTATTTCTGATCATGTAGTCTTGTTTGAATGGATCCTGATTCTGTCATACAGCTCTAACGTTGCCTCTGTCACCAGCTGCTGTTGCTGTGTGTTGCTCAGTACACCGGTGATTTCTTTTTTTCAAGACATTCAGAATTGTATAAGCTATGTGCAATGCCTCTGATTGATTTTTTTTCTCTCTGGTTTTAATGTTCATTTATTGTTTTGTTTTTTTTCTTCATGTCATTCAAAGCTAGTTATTGTTGGAACAGTAAGTCTCACAGGATACATCTGGGTAACAAGTGAGTCACAAAAGGTGCTATATTCTAGATGTAAGTACTATCAAATAAAAGCTGAAATTCATATTTCAGCTTTTATTTGATAGTACTTACATATAGATACATTAAACAACATAGAACATTTAACCTTTAGTATCAGATGACCCAAATTTGAATTGTGGAAAAAGTACTGGAAAATGATGTTATCCAAACGTCTAACACTGACTGTGACAATAAATAGCTCATAGTGGTGTGTATTTATATATAACTACTCTTGAATTGTAAAAAGCACAATACACAGAACAGGTCGGCCAAGGAAAACAACAGCAGCTGGTGATAGAAGCATTGTTAGAGGTGTGAAGTAAAACCCCAAAACAATGAAGTGGTGTAATGTCTTTAACAATGAACACTCTCAGGTCTTCATAGTTTTGAGGTTTGGCTGTACTTTTATTATTTTCCTTGGGTTTCCTGATTGTGTTTCTGTAAAGTTTTGTCATTGTCATTCGTCATAAGGGAACATTCTGCCCATTAAGAGTCTTAAAAGTTCCAATGTGTAACTTTTTTGGAATATTTAATCTAAATGTTATCTAAATACAGCAGTGTCGAAATACTGTCTTCTTAAAGTTGTGGTGCGAATCTCATCCTTCTAACCAATCAGAGAATTGCAAGTCAGTCAAACCACAATTTAGATTTGTAGATTAGAAATATCACAAACCCCAATGTACTGCTGTGTCCATTCATGGCCTTCATGAATGAGTACAGTCTATAGGTTCTTTTGCACCATACTTGAACCAAAATATCAGCTCTGCATGCAGGAAATCTCATAATCTAAAGGCACATTGCCATGAAAATTTCCTGATAAGATGACCCCTTTTTTGGTTTTAATGGTGCCGTAACCTTTCCATCAGCTCCTTTAAGGATCTAAGAGTAGATGGTTAAATCAATAGTAAGCACTGCTGTATGTTAGTCTCCCCTCACCAGCATGTCTGCACATGTGAGGTCTGAGGGAGTCTCTGAGGAAACGTAGCCTGCTACACATATGGACAGTTTTTTAAATGATTTTTTTCACATCACTTTGATTTGCTGGGTACTTTGATTTGCCAGATACTTAACACAGAGAGGCAAGTATATCAACAGACATTCTCTTATCACAGATGTGGTTTATTGGCAAATACCTTAGCCAATAAGTAAGAAGGAATTACAATACAGAAATCCCAAGGATACATCTGAGTTACAGTGTTGCTGTTACATAGTTGCAAAACCAGAGAACACAGTTGCTCCAGGCTCAACTAATAAACTAAATTAATTGATTCTTATTAAAACACATGTTAATAGTAAATTTGTTAGAACACAGCATGAGTTTGTGAAGACTGGCCTTTATAACAAGCCATTGCATGCTAAGGTATCTCCACTATTGATATCAGCTATGGCCTCACAAATCCACTATCAGCCAGGTTCTAGTATTTCATTTGTTGGAAAAGCCAAAACCAGACATTCCTGTCTGATTATTTTATCCTCTGACAACCGACACTATTACATCTTGTAAGCGATGGATCACAGGGGAGATGTGGGAGTGTGTTGACAGCACCTCGTCCCACTGTGTGTGCCGTTTGTCTGGGACCTGCTATCAAGAGCATCCCTGTGTTTTTGATCCCATCCCCCACCCCTCACTTCAACCCTCCAATCTCGGTCTCCATCTGTGTTTGGTCCCATGAGCTGGGTGTGGCTTCACACCTATGTGGTTTTAGTCCAGGATGTGCATATGGTGTTGTTCATGTATAATTTGTTATGGCCCACCTCAGTTTCTTTTTTCTTAACACATACACCACCGTCTCTGTATTTCCCTGCTTTTGGTTCTGCTGCTTTGGGTGCTGGTGCTGTGGGCAGTAAAATGTGTCAATAAATCAGCTCCACTTTACCCAAATGAACATACGAGACACAAGGAGTGTATATCGTTATCCCAGCCCTTCTTAACCTTTAACTGCCCCTGCGGGCCACCTGTTAGGCCCTTCTCCAGTGAGTTGGCTGTTATTTGCGTTACGGTCTTTAATCTTAGCTGATTAATCTTGACCCCATTTGTGTTGGAGGGTCTTGTTGTTATCTCGTTAGTGAGAGGTCATTGGGTTCAGGAGAGTGTGGGGTTGTTTTTAAGCTACTGTCATAAGTAAACTAGAAGACACTATCCTTAAGGCCAGTTCATCATTTTCCACATCTGTGTTTCATTGTGGCATCTGACAGAATTTTTGTCACTGACCTCGTCCGTCTGGCTCAGCACGTACTCTGACAACTAATTAGTGTCCACATGTTCTGTCCACAGACCACACTTGACTGATACATTGAAGGTAACATTTCTTTCATATTGTTCAGTCAAATAAAATAAAAAAAGAGCGCTTTGTCTCGCTGTTGCTACTGTCCAAAGTTTCTATCTTGTTTGGTAGTGTGCATGTGTGGAACTACTTTACTTTACTTGGCAGACGCTTTTATCCAAAGCGACTTACAAGGAGAAGACACAAGCAATTACCATTCGGGTT
>JAUMHL010000011.1:17391726-17407932 GCA_032362345.1 Sandelia bainsii
AAAGGACAATGTATAGACCTGTTCTATAGGAAAGCTAACCTGAAATGACTTCTGTTGTGATCTGGCGCTCTTCTCTCCAGTTGTACTATGAATAGGAGCCTGTGTGTTTCAAATACACCTTCAACTGTCCACTAAGCTAAATCAAGTCAGTGCCTTTCAAAGTAACAGTTTATTTAAGTTAAGATGAGAAGCTATGAAAATTTAATATCGTGATTATAGTGACAAAACTGATCTCAGTTACTAGTATTATCACAGTATTGTTAAAAAGGTCAAAAGGTACTGACATATAGAGACAGACATCAGCATCACAGATGATAAAGATGATTGTGATTATTATGATGATGGTTGTTGTTGTTAAGTGATATCAATGTTAAATATTAATATCACTTAACAACATATTATCAATATTTTCTATCTCTCTCTCACACAAAAAACACAGTGTGCTAGTATTTTAAGTTTTTTAGTTTTTGTCTTTTCTTTCTCTGATAGTTCATTTTCAGCCACAGTGTAGGAATATCCTCTACCAGTCACCGACAGAAGCTACCCCTCTGCTGCAGGATAACAAAAAGAACAACATTTGTTATAAATAGTCTGAAAAATCGTCTTTGGCAAGATACACAAGAAACTATGTACATGTTCATGCACAGTTCTTACATAATCTCTGCAGAGCCTGGGTCCCTAATATTTTTTGTTTGTTTAATGGGGGCATGTGGTAAAAACATCTTTGCACAACCAGCAGACAGAACAACATTGGCACTAACTCTACATAGATATTAGAGAGTAAAGAGGAATCCTCTTTTTCTGATGGAGAAATCACAGTTGAAATAAGCCATTTGACTTTTTTTATATTGATTAACCTTGTGAAATGTTCCTTAAATAAATCATGAAAAAAGGCCTCAGAGTTAAATTGATATACATACTGTGTGCATGAAAGTTCATGTCTTGACATTTGTTGCCCAAGTGCCTGCCAAATGTCTGGCAACTGATGCTGACAGGAATAGTTCCATTAGGTTGAAGGGTTAACAGTAAGTCAGTCAGCAGGAGGAGCTCATATTTGAACCGCAAGCCTTCACTAAAGAATTTCTTATTTGCAGTCTTGTCTTTTGTTTTATGGTCAAGCCTGTTGTCTGGCCTGGCCTCATTACAAACCAGTCTGTGTAGAAGGGGCAAACACATAGTGACTGGCATTGTTCTGTGATTGGCATCTCACTTTAAACCAAGGCCATGTTAATAAACGACACAGCCTTGCCCCTCTTTGAAAGCCTCTGTGACCACTGGCAAGTTTCCTGTTACAGGTCAGTGGTTGCATTGTGCATCTCTGCCTCTCAGACGCTCCTTCAGATAATAGTAACTTTTTCAACCTGAACCACTGAACCCCAGCCAAGATGCTGCACCGACTCAATATTTCCTCACTTTATCTGGTGTCTTCATAAAGCTACAGGAGTTTTCTCCCATTTGAACTGCTACTAGAACGAACTGTTATCTGAGGGAACGGTTACATTTCTTTTCAGGGTTTTCACAACAGTGGACAGGATTCATACAGAGTTAATTATAGAAGTGCTGTTGGTAAAGAGAATGATACACACGCAGAGTACCTTCCAGGAAATGATCTACGTAAGGCGTTAAGCCACATTATGTCTCAAGATTAATTTTAGTCTTCCATCTAATATGGCCTTAAATAACTTATTAGCTTCAAAAATCAAATACACTGAACCAATTGTTTGACGTATGAAACATTAATAAATAGTGAAACATATATGTTGCAGGTTCCCACAGTTACCAAAGTGATTTTAACGGTCTTAAGTTCAACAAACAATCAAAAAAGCAAAGAAATTTAGTTTGCATTGATATATGAAAGAAGCAGCAAATTCCCAGAATTTGCTTAGAAACTTTCAACTGATTTATCGTATGATGGCTGCCTACCAGAATATAGATTTTCTCATTTAATTGTCCCTGAAGAAACATGTTGCATTGAAAATGTAAGAAAATATAATGGGATTTACGCAGAAAACAGTATTATCTTATTTCTGATATCCTATTTCCCAAAACACTTATCAAACAACCCTACAGAAGTACTAGCTTCTTGGTAAGGTTTACTTTCAATCATGTGTGGATATGAACATACCTACTGTCTGAAGCTTGTGTTTAACTGTTAAATGTCCTGTCCATCTCAGATATTGATTATAATATCTGCCTCCCAAAGCCAGTATCAGTTGAGTTGTTTAAGTGTGCAGTTCACTGCAGCTACACTGAAAATATCTCAGCATGACATCACGTATGCACAGTTACCCACTGAATTAAGTAAAATACACCAACACACGTACAGACTTTATGTGCTTGATTTTGCATTTTACTTTCCATTCCGGGTTGGTTCAGCTCATCTCTTTCTCCACCTCAGTTTATATAAAGGTGTGGTGGTGAATGGGCTCTTTTAGCTGGCTGTAATTGAACCTGACCCACTTGCACAATTAACTCTAACCCATAATATTTATTCAGTGGTATTGGGTTTTGGATGGCTTGGCCCCAGCGGTGACGTCGGCCTCAGCGTAGTCAGCCGAGCCATCAATCACTGCTGCTCCCCAAAGGGGCGGGGCTCCAAAAGGAAACTGGAGAGCTCAATAATGACTACACTGATGCCAAGGCCTGGTCAGTACTACAGTTTCCTAGGTTAAAACTGCACTCCAGTAATTCAGAATCAAAGCTGTGTAGGCTGAATTATTCTGAGAGCCAAAAACACTGGATTCTACAATCCTTGTGTTTCGTTTAGTTTTGTACTGTACCTACTGCTTTGTATTATATCTTACATACGGTACTGTGCAAAGACTTTGGCAGTTTAGATTCTTATCTATTACACAGTAACATCAGGCAGACATTTGACTAGTACTGAATTCTCTCCACAACATTGCAACAAGCTCAAACATAGAGCCAGGGTCATAGAACTGTCTGCAGAGACAACTGCCACTCTGGTTTTCCTGGTCAAGAGCCGGTTCTTAAAATGCCGAAAGCAAAGAACTAGTTTGAAATTAAGCACTGGCTCCAAACCAGCCCTTGGTTTTGTTAAAAAGGGGTAAATGATGAATCCCAGATTCGTAGCAGACCTTGCATTGATAATCAGTGCAGATCCTAAGTTGATGTTGATGCTATATTGTATGGTAGGTTTGGCTGGGAAGACCGGACAGGACTGGTCAGAAAATTTGTTTCAGAGAATTGGACTGATGATCTGAACATCATGTCAAAACTAATGATGCTACACTAAAGTCTCTTTTTATCTGTTCCTTCTGTAAACACTCAGGTCTCCTCATACTAATTAGTACGTTTTTCTGCAAAGTCCACAGAGATTGAGGCTGACAAACACACACCTCTAGGGAGGAACACCTGAGCTTTAGTACTTTGTTTGTCATTAAATGCCCATGGGTGTTAGGGGGAAGTCTTCACCTTGTCATCAGCTGGGTGGATTCATGAGCTTTAAAGGCTGTGATTCTAATTTAAGCCCCAGTTTTTGTATTGATACACCAGCGCAGACGATGGAAATGGGAGTTAATGAGATCTCATGGGAACGGAGACACAGGTTTAGAATCTTGGTACGTTCAGTGACACACAAGGCAGCAGTCATGTTTTCAAATACTGAGTTTTAGCATCCAAAATGGTGACAGAATGTATGAATGAAAATCAAAGTAATAATGATAATGGTGTGTTAAACTGCATTTATCAGAGCAGCTGTCCGCCAGCAGCCATCTACACACACACTGATCATTACACCCAACTGTGGTTGGCTGAGTGAGAGTGAGCTGCTTTGCCCTTTATAGAACTAATCAAATTTAAACTAGTTTTTCTGTTTTGTCAGTCACCTTGTGTTGAAGGTCGATGGCCTCCATTTAATAGCAATTTGTTTTTGTTCCAGTGTGCAAAGATCCACCGTACAAAGTGGAGGAGTCTGGATACGCAGGTTTCATATTGCCTATTGAAGTGTACTTCAAAAACAAGGTACATTTAACAATGTTTCTCTCCAGCCAACTGTGTTTTACATATTAACTGTTAAATTCTCCTCTTGGATTTCATTTTAAGTTATGTTTTGCTTGTTTCCATTGTGTGTTTTGGTTATCTGAAGCTAGTATGTTAAAGGATATTTTAGCTTTTGTGTTGATTTAGAGACATCTGTAGACCTTATGCCCCTGATCATAGTTTTAACACCTACACCTCCATGATGCCACTAACATTCATTCCAAATTGAGTAGATTTTTGCAGTTCTTCACTGTGAGAATGAAATCGATATGACAGTATATTCAGAGATGCAACTTCGTCAGCCATCACAGTTTTTGCTGTAATGTTTTTACCATGTATGCTCTCAGTATGGAATTTCTGATTTAGCATTATATAAAAAATAACTGCATGATGAAAATCATTTTTTAAAACATGCCCAAAAAGTTTATTTTCAGTCTAAAAGTAATGTAGACAATAGTGAGTTACGTTTGAAGTCTTGAGCAGGTAATTGCATAAACACAAAGGACTGTCACATCTCCAGGTGTTCCCAGACTCCAGGTGGCTTGCTCATAGCAGGCAACTGGCACATCTGAAAAATAGTATAGTATAGTATAGTAAAAGTATTTCACAATATTGGACATTAGGTCCCATAATCTAACTGTCTGCTCAGGTTACATACAGCATTGCCATAAAATCACAACCAGTTTTGACAGCGCTAGTCTAAGGACAGTGGATGATGAAAGGACTTGGATCTTGTGAAAATAAATGTAAAATACATGTGTCTAACAGTCAGTCAAAAGTGAAGGTTTTGAAAATACATGAACATGTGATGGATAGTATTTTTGCTCCAACATTTTTACCTGAATGCAGCCTTCAGGTGTTGCAAGAGCATTTTCTTCGAAAGTCCTGATTTTTCTCCCGTTTCCTCCTCTTTGGGTGGATCACCACTTTTCCTCAGGAAGAACCGAAGAAAGTTCGCTTTGATTACGACCTGTTCCTCCACCTGGAAGGCCACCCACCTGTCAACCACCTTCGCTGTGAGAAACTCACCTTCAACAACCCAACGGAGGAGTTTCGTAGGAAGCTACTGAAAGCCGGAGGGGTAGGAGTGCAACAGGAGAGGCTCGAGCAACCTTCCTTAATGCAACACAGACATCTTGTACTTTGTTTTCCTAGGGAATGTCAACTGAGCTCAGTGCCGTCTTTCAGTAGACACTCTGATACACATTCATATAGTATCACACAATCATATAGATCTAACTTGCAGCTTATGGTTTAACCACAAGGGACTGATGGGTAGACCTGTCTCAAACAGATGGTCAAATGCTAAGGGTACATTAACAATAGGTGACTGAGGCAAGCCAGTGATATAGCCCTGTGCTTTTGTCTCATAGTCAACAATCCAGTTAATCTGTTAGTTCACAAATAAAGTGATTTAAAATGTAATTAGCAATTCCTCAAAACATCTTGACATTGTAATCTATTAGACTTTGAATACACACTGTATGGTTTGGTATTTTCAGGAAATTTGTAGACGGTAGAAAAATGTAGAATGCTTTAATCATTCATTCATCCTCTTTGTTTAAAGTTGAGGCACAGCAGCTGTTGTACAGAAAAGAAATGTGACTACACACAGCAAATGCCATTCTGTTACAGTATAGCAGGTGTAACCTAACCACCCCCTTTTTTCTGTTCTCCCACTCAGCTAGCTTTATTGTTTGACAAGGGTTGTCTGAGCTTTTTGTATAGTTTGTCGTCATTTTATGTGTGAATTATTTTGAAGTATAGAGTTTATTATATTATACCATATATTTATTATGGCATGGATTCTCTCACTTTTATGAATCCTACACAGTGCAGAATGACTGTAAATTCAGCAGGACGTAGATCAGCTGGTTTCATCATTAAAGCTCTCTGTAGTTGTTGCAGTTGTGATAAACTGGCATCAGTTTACCTTAAGTTGCTTCTTCAGTGTCGGGTGCAGTCAGTCAGTTGGCCCCTGTGCAGAGGACTCCTGTTGTCTGAAGGTTTTATTACTGCAGCTAAGTGCTCTCTATTTACTTTGCCCCTCACCCCCTTCTTACCCTCAATGGGCTCATTTGCTGATACAGACCATGTCGCAACTGACATTCTCCATTGTCATGAGGAGAGTCTCACTGCTTGAAGGTCTATGGTCTTCAGTTACACTGTACTTTTACCACAAGTTATTTTACCACACCTTATTCTAATTTGGATACAGTTTTAGACAGTAATAAATTATTGTTTGGCCAAGTTAAAATTCTTTGTACCTGTCTTAAAACAAAGCTGTAGATAACCATCTCTTCTGTTGTCTTTCACAGCAACGAGATCCTCACAAACGAAGTTCAGAAGACTCAAAGGTAAAACTTCCAAAGTGCTTTTGGTGTCGTGAATGCCTTATCTAAAGATGAAAAGTGGGTTTTAAGCTAACCAGGAAGTTTACTGCCATTAGTGCTCCAGTATAGACACACTGAAGTAGCTTTGTTGTTTTTACTTGTACATTCTGGATGTAGTTTCAGCCCTATAATGACCGTGGAATAGTAAAGCAAAAATAGTTAGTTTTACATGTTTGGATGCTGTTCTTGGCAAAGAAAATGGCAGTGCACCAGTCTAATAAAAAGTACCTCTTAGTTCATACTTTATGCAACCAAGTGTTACTTTTTTAAAATTTCAAGATTGATTACATTGTTTATAATTGTTTTAATAACCCTATTTACATAAATGAAGGTCCCAAAACATTAGAAACACCTTTTAATATAAAGCACTCCAGTTTGACTCCACCCATCACTATGACCTCATTAATAAACATATAGTAGAATTATCATCTTTCAAATAGTTTCATTAAAAACTGTATGTACCCCGCCTCTTGCCCAGTGATAGCTGGGATAGGCTTCAGCACTCCCACAACCCTTAAGAGGAAAAGAGATTAGGATGATGGATGGATGGATAGTTTAACGACACCCTGGCTCCATTAGAGTACTATCAAAACTGCAAAACTACTTTATACACAGATGATGTGATGTTATGTATTCTTTTTCATTCTCCATAGACAAACTTTAGGTCAGTATCAGGATATAAAATTAGCAAGTGTAAGTTATGGCTTACATCTAAATACATCAGTGGCAGGCTTTTGAACTTGAAGAATTTACTGCTAGAGATGCATTTTGACATAATTAATAATGTAGCAAAACAAAAGAGCCGCAGATCACTGTGGCGTGTTGTTCTTTTTGGCAGGTGATGGTAATGCAGGAAGGATCGACCTCGCTGTTTGGCCAGCACCTGAAGCTACCTACTCTTCCCAACAACTCGCTGACATCCACCTTCTGTGACCCAAAGAAGAGCAAAAACTTCCATGGGTCAAAGGTCAGTGGTTGTCTCCAGGTACAGCCTGGAGCTAAACAACTTTCTCTTATACTGTCACTCTCAACCCAGCTCTGAAAATGTGTAGTCCTTAGTAGCAGTAGCAGGTTCCAAAAACAACCAACATATTTAAAGTTTGGGATTTCAAATACATCTAACTCTGACTTAAGAAAACAATATTTTGGCTGCCTCTCAGCCATAAGCACTTGCTCCACTGAGTCAAAGATGTGTCGCTGGCTCTTTGGCAACCTGTTGGTTTGAGGATACCCTAATTTTGCTCTAATGGTCTCATATGCATAGAGGTTTAGGTTATAAATAGAACACAAACCTGCATAAATGATTGCCCTCTCAGCTACATGTGAGATTTGCTTGTGCAACACAATGTATGTCAAAGTAGCATATTGTTTCCATTATGTTATTTTTAGTACCTTTAAATGGTGACATTTAAGAACCAGGTTAGAAGAGGCCCATTTCACATGGAAATGGTTTCCAATCTAAACACGGTGTGTGTGATGAATTACTTATGGAGCAGGAGGTCACACACACACACTCGGTGTCTGTCTCTCTACCCCCTCTCTCGCTCTCTCTCCGTCACATGTTGAGAATTATTGTTCTGGTATTAAAGCACACTATTTGACAAAAGGTTCTAAATACTGGGGTAAACTGCCCAAATCCAGTTGTGAGAAACTTGTGGAGATTCAAAACTGTAATTGCTGCCAAAGGACTTCTACACAGTACTGAATTAAAGGTCTGAATACTTTGCTAAATGACAAATGTTTGATAAATTTGCCATTTTCACTTGAAGAATATATTCCTAGAAAGTAGAAATGTATCCACTAGCTGCTATATAGTTTATGATGGACTTTCAGTTCTACTTAAATGTATTACCATAGGCCTTCATGAGATTTACTACAACTTGGGTCACCTACTCACCTGCCAGTGTCATGGTGCTGAAAGGTGTCTTAAAAAATGCCACTTCAGTGATCGCTTCAATGCCTAATTACTGCAGAGTCTCTGTGTGTCCCGTCAAAGCACTAAACCAGTTTTATGTTGAGCCTGCCCTGGGAGGGAAATGGGTTTACTGCAGCAGAGTACGCTGTAGTTTAGAATGAGCTGGCAGCTCTACATCCTGAGGTCCTGGGGTCACCGGCCGATAGAAAAATGAAAGGGTTTCGAGGTGGTTGGGCAGAGTTGTAAACACAGCTCATCGTCTAGACTGCTTTAATGGGTTTACTGCATTGATGAAATATTGACAAGAGGGCTAGAGGTGAGACCCAGGGACAAATGGCCCCCGCCGTTAGAACGAATGCATTTCCTCCTTTCTCCACATTGCCCTTCGCGCCACTTTTAGGCTTGTTCATGTGTGGCTGTTGAAAAGGCCCCCTCACCCCACTGAACAGCACAGCTCAAAAGAAGTCCTGAGTTTGCTCTTTAAGCCCATAGATGGGGACTAAGAAGACCCTTTTGATTTTCTTTTAAGAATGAACCTCTTTTCATAGATTGTAATGCCAAACTCCAGGGTGGCATGCATGTTTTCTCTTGTGTAAAAGACAGAGGATTAATCTTCCTTTGACCTAGCTGCCTGGTTTTTGCTCACTTTGTTGTTTGGGACTATGCATTTTAGACATTCTACGTGTAGTTTAAAGTGCAGTTTAACACAATGCACACCCCAAGAGGACAACAACATCACAGGAGACCTTTTTCTTGATGTAAAGGAGAGTTAGAATATTTTGTTTTCAGTGGCATGCATCACTTGTTGCATCTACAGTTTACAAGCCCACACCATCCTTTGACAACTGTATTTATCAGTGGCTAATTATACCCTTGCCCACTGACCTAATGTAGGAGGGAAATCCCACAGCACCATAATCTTTTTAGCTGATTTCCTTTTTCTTTTATATTAAATAAAATTAATATAAATTAAAAAAAATTATATTATTTTCTTTTATAGTAAGTTATTCAGTGTGTAATCCTGCTTGAAAACCTTAAATGTTTGTTAGATTTGTGTTGTTGTTTTTTTTACTTGCCATCATCAATCTGCATACCATGATGTAGACTGTCAGTAACCAAGCACAAAATCTAGAAGTCTGCTGCATATTATTTGTCTGTTATTTAGAACAGGATTGTGAAGAACTTAAAAATGAAAACAACTATAAAAGTTGTTTTCATTTTTAACATTGAATCATGGTCAATTTTAAGTTGGCTTTTTTTGACATTTGACAGATACTCATTTGTGTCACTGAAACTGAAAGCAGATCTCTACAAAGCAACACAATAAGTGATTGCATAAGTATACGTGACTTGTACATAGCTAAATCATCACTGGTGCAGATAGTTTAAAAAGTCACAAAAAAAGTTTTTGAGGAGGGCTGCTGTAGGCAGATTTACGCCTGTGCCATATTCTTTCCATTTCTAAATGACAAATTTAACTGTACTCCAAGGGACATTCACTTAATTGGAAATTCTCTTGTATCCATCCCTTAACCTGTGATTTTCAATTATGTTCTGAAGAGTTGCTTGGAGTGTTCTTCTGTCTTCATGGTGTCATTTTTGGCCAGGATACTGATTCACCAGTAACAAGAACTTCCACATATAGGTGTATTAATACTACAATCCAGTTTCACTGCACTCAGGTGATCTCCATATAACTAATTGTGTGACTTCTTAAACCAAATGGCTGCACCCTTGATGGTCTAGGTAAGTGTAGTAAGGTTACTTTAAAGGAGGTGAATACTTTTGTAATCACTTATTTTTAGACATATTTTTTCACTTAAATTTTCAATTAAATCTACCATGATTTGATTTTCCAAACATAAGGTGAAAACTTGTAACTCACCTTACAAACAAGGTGAATACTTTGTATAGACACAAAATTCATTTGTTGAATTTACTCCACAGGATGGCTCCAAAGGAAGTGGAACTACCCTTGTCACCACAGCCACAACCACCAGCACCAACAGCAGCAGCTTCTCTAAACTCCACAAACCCTCCAAGGACCACAAAGACAAAACTCCAAAAGACTTGAAAGAGCCCAAAAGTGCCTTCAGAGACTCTAGCTGGGAATCCAGCAAAGTCCCCAAAGAACCTTCCAGGAAACCCAAAGAGAACCAGCCACTTAGAGATATCAATCCTAAGATGGGCTTCAAGGAACCCAAGTCTTTGTCCAAGGAGCATCGGACTGAGGGGATGACCCACGGGTCAGGACTAAATAAGCGTCTGTCCACTCCTGATGGTGACGATCATGTTGCCAAAAAACGTAAAAAGGGATTTGTGGATTCATTGGGGAAGCAGACATCAGGTTCAGACCCTCAGCATTCAGATAAGAAACTATTAAAGGATAAATCCCAAATGCGAACAAGTAAATTACGACCAGAGGGTGGTGAGGCTGAACACAGGAAGATGTCAACGCTTCCGCCCTTCCAGGAATTGGTGGACCCCAATGATTCTGATATGGAGGACCAGTCGACCAAATCAGATGTAAGTAGAACATTGTTTTTTATAACCTATTGAACATTTTATTGTCATCAAACTATAGCTGTATTCACATTAGAAATCTGGGCTGTGTCAAGTCCAGATATCATTCGGAGTTTCTCTTTCATACGTGTAGCACCCAACAGGATTTTCAGATGCATTCTCACTTGGTAAAATATTCAGGTTGGTTTTGGTGAGGGGTGGGCCCTGGGTAGAGTAGGGCAGGACGCATCAAGTGGAAACCAGTGTTTTGTTTACAGCACATTGAAGCAGCGCCAGTAGAATGATTAGAGATCGAACTACATCAAAAGGCATGCTATATAGTTCCCATACTTTCTGGTGCTGTGCTGAACAGATCAACCGTAAGGGAATGGCCACTCACTAATTGTGAATTCTCTGTTAGCCACTGTATTCACAATTGGATATTATTCAGGCTTCATGCTAGAGAGCTGGTAAGATAATGTCCGGGCTGACTGACTCCGACATTGAATTCTCATATTTAGCTCATCTGGCTAATATCTAGAGAAGTTCAGGGTTCCAGTGTATGTCTGAAAACGGCTTATGATAGACCAAGAACATGTCTGTTTTATTACCCTGGAGGTTTTAGAAGTCCACCATGTTCAAGCTACTGTTTTAAGTTTTTCAAAGCACTTGAAGGCACAGAGTTGAAGGGGGTTGGCTAAAGTTATTCAGTTCTCCCAAGACTTCATAGGGGGAGGGTTTGTTGGTGGTCAAGCTTTCCTTGGTGTGGAAAGGCTGTAAAATCAAATGACCAACAAGGACAGAATCTTCTTTAATGGTGGTCTGGTGGACTCCAGGGGAGGGGAATTACAAGAAGAGGTGGGCACCAATAAACCTAGTGGGAGTTCAGCTGCATTTGTCTGGGTGGCCGAACAGGAAGTGGACACAAATGCAAGATACAATTACAAGATGCATCTTTGTTGCCTTGTTGACATCAAGTGATTTTCTAGTGCTGTGAAAAAGTTTTGTTTGTTTTTTTCTTCATATTCGTAACACTTAAATTCACATTGTGAAACAAATTTTAATTTTTCGCAAAGATAACCAGATTACATAAAAATGCTGTTTTTAAATTATGTTTTCATTTATTAAGGGTAAAAGTGACTGATGTATCAGTCTGGAATGGGTTACAAAGTAATTTCTAAGGCTTTGGCCCAGGCAGGTTTGGACAGATTTTTTTTCCCTTAAGAAATGAAATCATCATTTAAAAACTGCATGTTTTATTTATTCGAGGTATCTTTGTGTAATGTTAAAATTAGTTTGATGATCTGAATCATTTAAGTGTGACAAATATGCAAAAAAACAATAAGGAAGGGGGCAAATACTTTTTCACAGCACTGTATGTTTGCATTGGAAAAATTTGAAGTTTGGTGACTTATAAACTTAGTATTCCTCCATAGCGTCATCTCAAGAGCAGGATTAGAAAAACTTCATCTCTACAGTGGTTCTTTTCACAAATAGGCTGACATTCAGCCGGGTTGCCTGGTCCACACACATTTGGTGGAGAACCTCCCCATAAATAAGGGCTATTTTAAAGCCAAATAGTGGACAAGAAAGATTTATGGTTTTACAACACCTGAGGAGAAAAGGGAAACAGCAGTGAATAGGACAGAGCTCCTCTTTAATTCTTCTAGCTTTTGAAAGAAAAAAGGGTGAGCATTTGTGGACGAAAGGTCTAAATCCCTGTGCTTTGAGCAGTTTTCCTTAAAGCTGTGGTGTTTTCATTTCTATTCTCAAATGCTTGTATAAAACGTGGGTCTTTGTGTATCTTTCTCCATAGGGGCAGCTTGTTTAGGCAGGGGAGTTATTACTTTGCACTAGCAGAATCTGTGTTTTTGTCTGTGCTGTAATGAAATGCTGGAAATGCCTTTTAAGTTTTCTCATACAGAGACCGAGGGTCTGGTCGATTCTAAAGGGGATGTGGGGTGACAAATGCCAGGTGTTTGATTCTCCCCAGGCTTGCAACTCCGGTGGCCAAGGGCCGGGGCTAACAGAGCGCTGCTCTCATTTCTCATGTGACCGCTTGTTTGATCTCAGTGTTTTCCACTGAGCACTGGGCCAGAAACCGCACAGAGGAGGAAATGTGGAGTAGGTGATGACACGAAAGGAAAGCAGGCTGGCGTGTTAGCATGAGAATCTTGTTTTTAGCATGCTGGATGTGGGCACAGGCTGAGTGATTGGTCACCTGCACAAGTTTGTTTAAACCGAAGCCCTTATGTAGCAACTTCATCACACAGACATATATTGTAGTTGAGTTTGTGTTTAGGTATTAACATGAGACTTATTGTATGTAATGTGACATTACAAAGATATATTAGATAGATTATATTGTTCATATAAATAAATAAATGTTGCTAATATTGCAAATTCAGTGAGTGAATTTAATATGTAGCACTTGGTTTGAGAAATGGCGTAAGCCTTTAATGGTCTCTAGCTTTGTGAGGTTTTTTTAGGTAATAAAAACTTTTTTTTTAAATGCCCCGCTAGTGCTAGATTGAGACTTGAAAGTAATCCGTTCTGCCCAGCTCTTCTTCTCCCTGCTCCACTGTACTCTTCTACTGTCAACTATGTTCTGAAACACTTTGCACGGCGCTTTAGGTATTAGTGATTATCAAATGCAGCTGCAAAACTTAAGCCGTGTCTACACTGGAACCATGACATAAGCAGTGGTGTCTATACCGTTGTATAGACAGAAAGCCGCCATGGAAGCATTTAGTTTACAATGTGTAGAGAAAAATACAGTTTTAAATAGTTCAAAACTCCAACAAAACAGTAGTGTTACCAGTGGGTAGGATATCTTTCTGTTAAAAAACACACACAATGTTGGTTATGTATTGTAACCCCGTCTTCTATGAGTATAGGCCTAAATATTATATACTTCTCTAATTTCTGTAAAAATACGTAGAGCTGAAAAAAGCATTAAAGCATAAATGCATGCGCTGAGTTGCATTTACATGAGTGACACACGCAAGCTGACATGCAGGTAGTGTAGACAGCTACACTACGTTGATTAAAATAGAATATCTGTTGCATGGGGCACAAGTATCAAAAACGTTCTGTTCTGATTGGTTCAGAGGGCAAGCCTTGCTCAAAAACTTTTAGAAGCTAATCTCTCTGCACTGCTGCCGGGTTGTTCAGCCACTCTGACCTTATGGGAGGTTTCAACAGCACCTCTCCCCACTAAATTTTGGAACATATTTCTACTAATACAAATTTTAGAAAAATTACATACTGTACTTTTAAGTAACATATTACTTAACTTAAAGTTGCAGTGTGTTCATAAATATGTGTCATTAGTGTGTAAAATACTACCTGAATATACCAGACACAACATTTTCTTTAGTTTACGTTTCATTTGTGTTGCAAACCCAACATGTTATAAATGGCTGGAAAGAATCTACAGTGTTCAAACGAAGGGCTTCTTAATTCACATTAGAATAGTTTTGTTTGGACAGCCCCTGCTGAATTAGACAAGCAAACCAAATAGCCTTAGTAATTCTGTTCTTGTTTGCTGGCATTTCTTTTTGGCTGTCTCATCTGAGCCAAGAATTAAGAGAAGGCGGCAGATTGATTCCAGTAAACTGTAGCTAAAGACTTATCATCTTTGAAGAGGGCTGCTTTGGTGGCTTTGAGTGAAGCGGGACAAAAAAAAAACTAAAAAGGAGCGGTGAGAAGACTTATGGCAGTCTGAAGAAGGTGTCCCATAAACCAACAGACCAGCTGTGTGTTGTTTGTTGGCAGGAGGCGACAACCATTGAAGTCACTCTGCCTTTTGTCCTCATTTCTCTCCTGTGTCTTCAGGAGGTCTCTCCTCACCACTTTGTTTTATTGGGCAGCTGTGGTTTGCAGTAGCAGACCTCTTTTATGAATCTGGGTTTTGCATAACAAGATCCAAGTGCAAGATTTGTGCTCCTTTCAAACTGACACAGTGATGCAGTTTATCCAACCTGGATTGAAAATCATTTTACTTTCCATTTGCCTTCGTATCATAATTAATTCATATAAAATATTTACTTGTATAGGTAATACGTAGAAGCATCTACAATCCCATTCCCACAAAAAGGGCGGTGTGTAGCAACATGTTTGTGCAAAAAGACTGGACAGGTTCTGTAATGCTAAGACAATACCTGGTTTTTCTCACCACTAATGAGCTTAATTGACAACAGATCCTGATCGTGATTGGGTATAAAAAGAGCATCGCTGAGACACTGAGTCTTACAAAATTGCAAAGAATTTGGGAATTTCATGATCTTCTTCCACAATAATAATGAAATTAAAAGATTTGAGAATCTGGAGAAATCTCTGTATGCAATGGATCTGAGACCCTCAGGTGGCCCTGCATGAAAAACAGATTCTGTAGTGGAAATCACTGCATGGGCTCAGGGGGAGCTCATTTTAAAATTCTGCCATGCAAAAAAACTCGTATATAAACAAGATCCAGAAAAGCTACCATCATGTCTGGGTGAAGGGGAAGCTGTCCTGTGGTCTGATGAGTAAAATTCTTTTTGGAAATCAGTGACTCTGACAGGAGAGGACCACAAATCATCTGGCTTGTTGTCAACACACAGTTGAAATGCCAGCATCCGTGATGGTATCGGGATCATTAGCGCACACAGCATGGGTAAATTGCATAATTCTGAATGATATTAACACTCGCTGCCATCCAGATGCTGTTTATTACCCACTCAAACCATTGAGCGGATTTTGCTTCAAATGGCAAATTAGGTTTTTTTTTTGGGTTTTTTTTTAACTCAGTTTCAACATTTGATATGTTCTCTATTTTCAATCAAACGATAATAGATTTGCCTTTCATTACATTCTGTTTTTATCTACATTTTACACAGCGTCCCGACTTTTTTGGAAATGGGGTTGTACCAATATGATGACAATAAAATCATGAGGACTGACTGACAATGTTTGACACTTTGTTAGCTGTTGACTGACTGGTGATTTTTAGAATTTTGGGATTTGTACTACACAACAGAATCACAATGTGTATTAACACAAGTCTTAAACCAAACTCAAATGCTTAAAACAAAGCAGAACAGCAGGGGATTGTTTTCACTGTCGAGCATCTTCTCAGCTGCAACAAATCAGAGGTCAGATAATCACATCTGACTATTTGGATGTGTCCATTTCATCTGCAGCCAAGTCTGCTAGTGTGAGCTCTTTCTTCCCCCGAGCACTGACGGGAGATGAGCACACATTTAAAAGCTTGTTTGAAGAGGATGGGCAGCAACAAATGACTGCGTCAAAGTGATCATAATTCAATTCAATTCAGTTCAGTTCAATTCAACTTTATTTGTATAGCGCCAAATCACAACATAAGTCATCTCAAGGCACTTTACAGTGTAAGGT
>JAUMHL010000011.1:17408032-17422688 GCA_032362345.1 Sandelia bainsii
GGCCATATTTCTAGAAATAAGAGCTGCACCATCCAAAGTGGGATGGATGCCGTCTCTTCTAATCAGCCCAGGTTTTCACCAAAACGTTTTCCAATTAACAGTTTTTGATGTTTTCTGAGGGCAGAGTTTCTGTTTGTTGTATAAATGAGTAAAATTGATCACTATGACAACACATGCATCATGTTTAGAAAACTTATTTCATCTGGGCATATTAGTGAGGAAGACCACCCACTATAAATGTGCATTCTCTTCACTGAGCTTATCAAAACCATCCACGTCTCCATTCCTATGCTGAGTAATGAATGTGTGGATATTTTTGTTATGCAAGAGGAGGAAAAGTAATACATGTAAAATATGTGATTTTACTCTCTGCTGCTTGCAGCTTTGATTGCTGCAGTGTGTGCAGGCGTTTCCCTCTAATACACAGTTTCTTACAGCCGATAAAAAGTCAGTTTCTGTTTCCTATTGTAGGCGCACACATGATAACTTGAGTGGTATTGTTTGCTGTGCTAATTTGTGAGATAAATCAGGTTGTTAAAAGAAGTGCATGCTTCTATGAGAGTGTGGAGGAAGTAGGAGTTTGTATATTCTTTCTGAAGCAGGACGTATTTATGCTTGATCAGTTTCGTTTCCAGTGTGTTGGTCGTTAGTCACACTGGATTTCTGAAAATACGAACCTAAATGAATTGTGATTATCTCTGATGTCTTTTTTCCAAACATGGAGTATTTTAAAACTTCCAAGTAGGATTGCCCAGTAAAATAGAAATCTTTGATCGCCCTGTTTCTCTAAAAGCACGTATCACCAACAGGCAGCAGGGGTGGAAGTACAAACGTCAGGAATGTGGCGGGAGAAAAAAACATTTCTGTGGAGCGCCTGGAGCTCTGCCCGTTCTCACACCTGGGTGCACCTGGGATTGCTGCAGAGAGCAGACGCAGTTGACGGATTAGTGGTGTCAAAAAGTTCCCAAACCTGGAAGTTTGTGTGAACATCTGGAGGCAGCTTTTCAGAACAGCACTTCTGTAAGAGCATGAGTTGGTCTTGAGTGTTTATTTAAACAAGAAGCTCAGTCTGCCACGTTCAGACTCTGCTGATTCGTCTTACTCAAATAGAACTGTAAAGCGCGGAGAGTCATTTGGTCTCTTTTCAAATTTATATTAATATATTTCATATAGAAACACAGGATGCTTGTCGATAATGTAGCAATCATGAGTTTATGTTGGGACCAGTTTGAGTCATTTCAGAATTCTAAGCTCTCATTGAATGTTTCTTCTTAAAATGCACCTTGGAAGTAGTTAACTTGTCCCCAAAGGTTTCTGTGTACAAAAGTTTGTACCTTTCACTTTTATCAAGGAGCAGCTGTTGATCTTTCATACTGATGATTCACCCATCAGAGTTTGATGCTGATCCAAGCTGGAGAAATCCAACCTCATTTTACTACGTTATTGATCACTTCGGTGACATTTCTGTGCAATACTGTGCATCCATTACATTCCACAGTCCTCAATTAATCTTCTCAGTCTAAATGCAGTAGATTCCACACTGAATATAGTGAGCCCCCCTCTTTCTACACAGTTTGTGTGTGGCCGTCACTTTCTGCATGTGTGTAACTCATGTGTGATTTATGAAGTTAGATGTAGACCTGTTGGCCCGGCTCTTGGAGGAGCTCTGTGTAGATTTGTTGGGCAACGTTGGCCCAGACACACAGAGATGACTTCAAAGAATTTGTGCTGATAAGGGCCAACTAATGTGCCACTCACAATCTTTTTAAAAAGTGCACTTAGACTAATGGCTGTTAAAACACTTAAAGTCAGCGTGAAAATCCAACTAATAGTAACCTTTTTGTGCACAGTGTCATTAATCAGGATTTATACAGATTTTAATTCCAAGACAGAAAAATACAGACAACTTTAGTGTGATAAAATTGTGTTTTATTTTTGTTTTTGTTTTTTTACAATGTTCTCTTCTCCCTCCCAGTCTGAACAGCCCAGTCCAGCCAGTTCCAGCTCCAGTTCAGGCTTTGCTCCCACACACCACAAACGACAAGGTAATTTTCTGGAACACTAACATTTTACAGTTGCTGTCATGTCTGTTTCAGTCAGAGATAGTGTGCATATTTCTATTCTAAATGATGTGGATATTCTGCCTGTGCAGCTCATTGATTAATAGAGCAGAAATTGTATCAAACGTCTTTATTTAAACACATTTTAACAAGAGAAAAATGTAAGTACTGAACAATAAGGCTGAAATCACTTTAATTTTAGGCAAAATGTTGTGATGTTACGAGAATAAAAAATAAACTTGAGCTCAGCTTTAATATTGCTAAAATAATATTACTCAGTGAAGTTGGAATTTTATAATCAAAGTTATAAAATGGAGTTGGAATGGAGTTAGATGGTGTCTTTCTGTGTGGAGGCTGCATGTTCTCCCTGTGTCTGTGTGGGTTTTCTCCAGGTTCTCCAGCTTCCTCCCACTGTCCAAAGACACGCAGCTAGCTTAGGAAGTTAGGGGTTAGAGGTAATTGGTGACTCTAAATTGCCCATAGGTGTGAGTGTGGTTGTTTGTCTGTCTTTTGCTGTTTGAACTCTTCAACTCATAGCCGTGAATATACTGAGCCAATGTTTTCATCACTGATGGAATTGTCCAAAACTATGAATGGAAACCTTGTTTAAAGCACTTTAAGACTGAACAGAGACTAACAGAGCCAGGTTGGTCTAAATTATAGATGTATAGTTTGGTCCAGATCATGGGACTTGTTTTTTGACTTGAGGGTGACCTCTGCTTGTGTGTTTGTAATTTTCTGTGCATGCAGTGGTGGACCTCATCATCAGGAAAAGGGTGGCTATTCCTGCCACCACCCACACAGGTAACAGTTACACTGAGACCTGTGAGGCCCCCTCCACCCGTCACAGCTCTGCATGGAAAATATTTTTCTGCTCATCTATATTTGCATAAAGATTCCTGCATCTCCTTCAGTCACTTGAGGAAGATTTAATATTGTATCATGAATGTATATCAGTGTCCAGAGCACCCATCACTGCTGATCTAGCAATATGTGTAATGTACCCTTTGCCTTCTTGCTCCTTATCCAAATACAAACCACATTAATACAAATGGGGTTTGCATTATTAAACAAAAACGAGCCACACTGCTCCACTGGGTGACAGCTTTTGGTAACACAAAAATACTCGGGAGCAAATGTGGATTAGTCCCCTGCTGAAAATAGTCCCCAACAAATACACTACTTTGTCATGTTTCTTAATTTTAAAACAGTTTTGACAGATGGACTAATACATTGTTGCTTTTTAATGGGATCTGACATTTTAAAAACTGGAATAAAGACAGTTTTATCCTTGTATTCTCAGTCTTCCTGGTGTCAAATCAGCAGTGGTTTCTAACCTCCAGCTTCCTGCAAACTCAGGGTCCACCACACCACCCCACCATCTCTCCACCACACAGCATGATCCACTGCTTGATGGCTGGTTTTCCTTTGCGTTTTTTGTTCATCTAATTAGAAAAAAAAATCATTCCAGTGTGGTTCTGTCTTTGTGTTTTGTCCCTCACACACACAGTCCTGGGCCCGCTGCAGTCAGTGATACAGGATCTGCACTCGGACGACAACGATGAGGATTCAGAGGACGATGACGACGACATGGACTCTGACGTGGAGCGCCCGGCACACACACACATCACACACCACCAACGCAGGTTAGCATGTGATCACAGCAGGTTAAGCTTGTCCAACAAACAGGATACAGGAGCTGTAGAACTGTCACTATACTTTTACAGTAGCTTGGTCTGTGATTGTCTATATAATCAGTTAATGGACTGAGCTGCATCAATGTGATCCAAGAACCTTTATTTTTGTTATTTAGTGTTTCTATTGGATGATGAGGATAGAATCACATTAATCTGTGTAATGACAGTTCTCAGTTTTATCCTATTTTAGCTCATTGTTTAGCAGCAGTAGGCAGCAGTGTTCATTGAAAAAGCTCTGTCTGTCATTACCAAGGACTAACTGATGAACAAGTTGGTGGACACTAAAACAGAGCTAAAAGAGTGTGTGCACTGGACTTAGACTTGTTCTTTGTCCTGTTACTGCCTCCCTAGGGTTAGCTTAAGTGATGGCAGTGAGAGTGACAGCTCCTCGCCTTCACCCCCCTCCCGTAACGAGGCCCCACCCTTGTTAAAGACTACTAATAACCAGGTAAGATCATATTATGTGTAATATAATGTACCAAAGGGAACCAGGATGTAAACTGTGTAGAGCTCCATGTCAAGACTGTGTTTGCTGTGTCCTCAGATACTGGAAGTGAAGAGTCCCACCAAGCAGAGCAAACAGGAAAAGAACAAAAACATAGACTGTGATAAGGTTTGTTTTTCAGTACAACACAGCCCAGGAATAAAATGAAATGACAAATGTGTGCATGATTAGTGCTTAATTTTAATGCAGTCTGCCACAGTATATTACATACATATAGAGTATGCACTGTTTAACTGCATGATCATTATGCAAAGTTTCCATAGGTCCTTAAAAAGTCTAAAACTGAATTAAAAAGTAGAACAGAATTTTAGTTCTTAAAAGGTCTTAAATATAAAATCATATTTAAGACCTTTTAAGTTGTTTAAGACATTTTAGAGAGTAAAATTCTGAAAGGTCTTAAAAATGATTGCTGAGAATTTTTAGGTTGAGTTGATTTATGTTCATGATCATGTAGTGCTTATCACTGTCACCTCAAACCCGGGTTCAAATCCACTGGTCGGCCAGGTGCTTTTCTGTGTGGGCTTTACATGTTTTCCCTGTGTCTGTGTGGGTTCTCTTTGGGTCCCACCATCCAAAGACATGTATGTTAGGTAATTGGTGACTCTAAATTGCCCATAGGTGTCAATGTGAATGTTTGTCTGTCTGGCGACCTGTCTGGGATAGGCTCCAGCACTCCTGTAACCCTTGAGAGAACAATCGGTTAGGATGATGGATGGATGATTATTTACCGTCAAGTTCCAGTGTATTGGTGTCAGTGGTGACATACATCAGCTTCACATAAGTTATTAGTTCTGTGAATACACAAGCAAACATCACGACTATCTGGTCACAGCTCTGCTGATGCTTATACAGTCTATTTTAAGTATTTCAGTATGTCAGGTCAGCTGTCAGTAACAGTAATTCATCGACTTAAATTGATGTCTGTAAACCAAAGATTGTTTATAAGGTATGAAACGTCACTCTGTAAAACCAATGAAAAATTAGAGCAGCCTGATTCCTTCTGTAGTTGCAACTCCAACAGAGTGAGACTTCTTCTCTAGTGAAACTGTTAGTTCTGAATCAGCTGCTTCAGCATTTGTAGTAAGAAGGATTTGGAAAAATAGGATGTACTTTGCACACCATGATGCTGTAGCTTTGTAAAACAGTCTAAAAAGTCCTTGTGAATGTATTCATACTTGAATGTGCAGATGAATACTCAGCTTCATTGAGTTAGTATAGTCTTCAGCTCCACCACCACTATAAACTCATTTAAAATCACAGAAGTTTATTTTGAATTGTAGTAGAGATCCAGATGTGCCACGCTGAATTAATTCAATTCACAGTCAACCATTTCAAGAAATGCTGCTGCCATAAAAAAAAAACATGGAGTCATGGCGTTTAAATAGTCTATTTCACTTCCTATCATATGGCCTCAGTGACGAACTAGGAGATGATGCATAATACATCATTCATATGATGCTGTCAAACAAAATAAAAATGATTTGGGACATCACAGACCTAGTGGTTAAGACATAAACCATATAACATTAGTGTCCCTAGTTAGACTCTGGCTGGACACCTGCATCTATTTTAACATTCACATTGTAACAGCACACTGCTGTGTGTGTGTTCCAGGCTTACCTGGACGAGCTGGTGGAGCTGCACAAACGACTGATGACGCTAAGAGAAGGCCATATACTGCAACAGGTGAGCTGCTGCCAGTGTGTCATACTGTAACGCTGACTTTAGGCGTTTACTTCAGTGGCATATTGTTCAGTCAGCAAGCATTGTTTACCTCAACTAGAAATTTCCACCATCTCCTACATTGAACTTACTATATATACACTTAAGAAAGCCTAGGCAAATAGAGGTGGGTGTAAAAACATTTAAATATCACAAGGCTGCCAAGTGACTACTGTGACGTGTTTCTGTTGGCAGTCATGGTTGTTTCTGTGAATTCATGCGTGTCCTGTAGCTGCGCTGCAGTCGTCTGATGGTTGGAGCTGGTTTCTCTGCCTCTGTTACGGGTAGAAGGTAGAATCAGAGACCAAATGCTGGGCTCACTGAGAATACCTATAATACTAAAAATATTAGGTTCATCTCCTGTCTACATAATGCTTAACAAGGTAGAGGATAAAGTACACCACGCTGCACCAGCTACCTCACATCAATACAAGAAACAAACAAATGTCAGATTTCATTTCAGACCTTTGTGGTGTTTCTTTTATTTATGTTGGTTACCTGGCTACTGCATTATTCTTCCTTGTCAAATGTGTCTTTTATCAGTCCCCACAGGGTTTTGTGGACTTTCTTCTAAAAAATGCATGCTGTGATGTTGTGTAATGAGGTATATTTCTTGCAGTGAAATTGCAGGAGCAAGTGAATATTGCACAAGCAAGAAAAATTGCAAGTATGTCTTGGATTAGATATTTCATTTCTTCTTGTCCTTAGTAGATCTTTTATTTGCCTTTGTGCAGAAATTTTACATTAAGTAACACCACGTAGAGTTAACAAGCTCATCAGCAGCGTTGGTGCTCCATACCTGTGAGGCATTCAGGGACCGTACAGATTTTGAAGAAAACTTTCAGTGATCGCACAAAAATGCCAAGAAAATACAGAGATTGGTTGAATTTGCATCGGTTGTTGCAATCACGTCACTAATTCCTGGACGGACTAAGTTATGGTAGTAGAAGCTAATGCAGCCTCAAGTCTACAGCAGAGAGGAGGAGATGCTACAGAGGTCTGGCCACACCTTCAGATGTTTGTTTTTTTCTTTTCAAACTTTTCTTCAAAGCCAATGGATACTGACTCAAGTGACATCACTTCATCACCCCTGCAATACAACCATTGTGGTCTGATTTTGGAGATTGTGCCAGATGAAGGCCTGTAAGATGATCTCATAGACTTTTTATATTTGGACAGTCAAAACTCATTATGAACCTTAGTTCAGTTTGGCCAGTAACCAGAGGGAATTAATTGCAATAAAATGATATGACCAAAAACAAAGCAACTTTGAATTGTTTTGGAATGGACGATCCTGAGTGTAATGTGTAGACTCACAATCTTGAGACATATCAAATTAAATTGCCAATAGGAAAACATTTGATTTAGCTCATGTTTCCACTTTGATATTATTATTTACATTCCTGCTTTATTCTATTTTATGCCAAAGTTACACTGAACTGCCAGGCCCAGACAACAAAGAAAAGTGTGTTGGTGGTGTCCACAGTTTTCACTGACCTCAGCATATCATCACTGCATGCCAGTGCTGTTGGTCATCTGTACCGTAACACTGGATCAGAAGAGGAGCTGCGATGTGTTACAGATCCTCTGTAATCTGTGCCTTCATCTGGAAGCGATGAATTATTTGGTTAACCTCTCTCCACCTAAGAGACTGCATGTTTCTTGCTTTTATTCTCGAGGCCTATCGTATGACGGCATTAATGGATCTTCCCAGCAGCAGCTGCCAAGTTCTCCCTCGCTCTCCTAGCGAGACGTCTGGCTCTAAGGAAAGATGAAATCCCATCCAAAACAGCATTGCCAGCACACGGCTTTAACTCGCACAGCAATCAAGCTAATCTAGCAGAGTTCACCAACTGGCTCCACTTCCTGTTACAAGAGATGGAAATGATTAAGCCGCAGCCTCTCTGCACACTGTCCGGGACCACATATTGGATCACACAGACATGTACTACAGACGGCTCATCTTTAGACAGTGGAAGTCTACATGAGTTTGGTAGCTGTTTCCAGCTGAAACAAATCCTAAACAGCAATGAAAAAGAGCCAACAGGCCAAAACACCCCCAACACACACACACATCCGCAACTAAAATAAGTAATCACAGTGAAATCAGAGTGGTGATGCCTGAGCATCTGACTTGGATCTGTCCTGTAATTACAGTGAGCTGTAATTCTTTCAACATAGGTTCTAAAGTATGAACAGTCAGCTTGTTCGCCCCTCCGTCCTCGCTGGCTGTACTGTAACATGGCTAATTAAGTTTATTGTTTTGCTTTGATTGAAATCTGTCAGTGAAACACCTGAGCAGTAAGACACAGTTGACTGTCTTCTTTTGAACACCAAGGCTGCTTGTAACCATCTGTGGAACAGATAAATTGGTTATTCTGCCTTTGTTAATAATAATATATCACTTTGTTAAACCTCCTTTATAGCGACAAAATCAGAAATTGGTCATTTGGTCACAGCTCGTACACATTTGTTTTCCAGAAGCTCAGCTTTTACTGTCGACCCTAAAAAACAAAGCTAGCTTTTTCAGATTAATCTACCCTTGGGAACATTTTTTGTGTTCACGTGACTTGGTCTGCCTGCTGATTTTGCGTAAGGCAGGCAGGTGGTTAACCAAACCAAATCTAAACTCGTCAAAATAAGCATAATAACAGGTGAATTTGGCTGCTCTGACATTTAAAATAACAGATCACAGAAAAGGTTAGAGGTGACAAAATGTTGGACAGAGGTCTGAACCAAAGAGAAAAAAGATGCACTTGTAGCCTTGAGGTGGACAGACTTTTATCTTCTATTTTGTGTCTGAACTTTTCAGTTACTGGCTTCACCACAAGATTTGATTGTACCCAAATGATGGTCTGTTATATTTTTGCATTGGATTAGAAGAGGAGCTGTATTCAGTTAATCATTTGTTGATCTTTTCTCACTTGGTAATACAGTTAATTTTTTGCTCTAAGCAGCCTTTGGGCAGAATCTGTTGTTAGTTAATATGTGAAACGAATTTACAGGCAGAAGTCAAATCTTGGCTTCTTTTTGTAAAGATTGTGAAACCACTGAGCATGGTTAATTTGGTTTGAAGTTCCCTGTGTACTGCTGCAGTGCTGATTCCCCACTGAACCTTCTGTTTTCCAGATCGTCAATCTGATTGAAGAGACGGGACACTTCCATATCACAAACACTACTTTCGACTTCGACCTTTGCTCCTTGGACAGAAGTACAGTAAGGAAACTTCAAAGTTACCTGGACACCTCCGGACTGTCGTGAGGCTCTGTTTCTGCACAGACTTTTGATTTTTCTTTTCTTTCTTGAATAAACTCAAACTTTGGATGCAAGCAAAAGCCCCCTACTGCGCTGGGTCCAGTTGCTGTGCATCCAGCCTGCTGCTGGTTGGACTGGGCTCTCAGAATGAAGAGGTTGCCCAGCTGCAGAAACCCAGGCCAGGTGTCATGGGGATGAGCCCTGTCGATCAGGAGATCACCTGGAAAGCCTTGAAAACTTCACTTGAGTTATGAAAAACATCGCGGGGAGCAGCAGCATTGTTGCTCTTTATGAATGTGCAGATTGTTACCATGTATGTTTCTTGATTTGTTGTTCATTGTGACAAATGCATGGTCAACATTACCTTACAACATTGTAAGTCTTATTTATTGAATTTAATTTGCAGGTGTGTGTCTGTGTGGGTGTGCGTGCGCATAGGAAAAGGTTTAAAAAAACAAAAGCAGCTGCAGAGTGACACTTTGTTAAAGCACTTCACACAGGTATATCTGATTCTGTGTGACACTTGAGCATTACTACAACACTCTGTCATTGACTTGAATTAAAATCAAATATAAGACTGGGGAACTTTAGTGGGAACAAAAAACTGCCACAGCAGGTGTGATTAGTTTCTTTTCCAGTCCTTAAAAGACATAATACAACACAACAGAAGGCTGTCAGCAAATTCATTGATTATATTGTTTTAGCAGATTTTACTCAACAAGATGATACTATGCAAAAGAAAAAAAGATTGCAGCAGCCAATTGTGTGAAGTCAGTTTTTTTTAAGAATTCCACATCATAGTCCGTGATAAAGAAGTGGTTTAGATAGCAGTAGTTAGTGTTATTCCAAATAAAAATAAGCCTGATCTGTTGTGGCCCCATCTTTTAAACTGATGTTAACTTTACAAAGATCCAGTGTAGGTATATTTGCTACAGATGCGTGAGATGTGATGAATCATACAAACGGGGATACATTTTTGAATGGCCTCTTCTTACAGTAAGCATTTGTGAACACAGACCCCGCCTACCTGCAGTGTCTCCACACCCCCTGGCCAGCTGTTGCATCAAGTTGCCATAATTGTTACTTTCAGATGTGACCAACTACAATTTTCATTGGAAAAGTCATGTTTTCCTACAGACACTAAATTTGAACAGTTTTAAAGGGAGCATCATGACATAAAGACTCCACACATAGCGGCTTTAAATGCTCATATTATGGTTTTGTCTTCTCGTGTTATAACGTGTTGTATCTCGGCTGTGTAGCGTTTTAACACATCACTTCAAGTCCAGCATAACGTGGCAGCTTTTTCCCATGTTTTGACACTGTATAGCGAAAGTGATAAGTGGCTACTGGAGTGAGCCAAGCACAAGTCACTAAGATGAAAGTTCTCATGATAACAAGTTGTTGTTTTTTTTCTACTAATTCTAGGAATAATGTGCTGCAGCAGGTCCTGTCCATCTGCTCACTGGGTGCAACTTAAAGAAAGCTTTGTTGTTTTGCCTCATTTTCTGCTACAGGGCCAATGGAACATGCCAAAAGCTTAATTAATAGATTCAGTTGGTTAAAGGAACCAGTAATGTTTCGCTACAGAAGATGAATCTTTTTTTTTTCTTTTGCCATTTGAGGAAATGGTTTTGTAGAACACACCTAAACCGTGTTAAAGTACAGGGCAAAGTGTCTTTGTGATGAAGAAACGGCTCCTGAAAAACTTAGTGTCAATCTAATGAGGAGTAGGAGCCAGTGGGAATTTTGGCTGACAGGTACTGTTATGGGTGTAAGAAAAAAACAAAACATATTTATTTTATAGGAGTTTGAGTTGTTAAATCAAAGCTCAACATTGGGTTTTCCAAGGAGAATGCCTTTGTTTGATGTGTTAAGAAAAGAAAAGGACACATTTGCCAGTCTGATAAACTGAAGTTCAGGATGGTAAACAATGGCGATTTCTTTTCCAAATGACCTGATGAGTTTTTCTTGCCCTGTTTTCTGTCTTATGGTTTCTTGTGTATTTTGAGGACATCAAATAAATATTCTGTATGATGTACAGATAAGTTACTAAACTACTTTTGCATGAGGTTTTTTTTTTCTACAGATTTTGACTTTATTTTTATGCAGGTTATTGGCCATTATGCAGATGGTGATGAATAAGAAGAAAACAAAAAACACTGTAGCAATTTCCACTGTAATCCTGTTTATTTTTCTCAAAGTCAAAAGTATTTTAAACATCCTGTAATCTATAACGTTTATTTCCAGCATCAAGTTGTCTTACTAGTCAGTAGTCTCTTCTTATTTTGACTGAAAAGATAAAGTTTACATGAATATTTTGCCCAGTGCAGCTCAAAAGCTTTGATTAAAGTGTTCATTCTCTACAGCTCAGGTAAAGCCAAATTTAGTGTATAACTACAGAGGTATCCTAACAGGTCAACACAATGTATTCCAGTGCCTCCTTAAAATGTGACAGAAATGCAGCTTCTTCACTTCATTTATGTTTTACTTGAACTACTAATGTGTTCTTCACTTGCTTCTTAAGGTTAACAAAAATAAATAGTCAGTTTTAGGGTTAGTTTTTGAGATGGATTTAAAACACCAAGTGGGCTGCTTGGGAGGGGGGGGACCTGCACTCACAGCCCCAGTATCCTGAAACGTGTGGTTACAGCCGTGCTATGGTGAATACAAGATTATCATAACTGGCCAATTGATACACACAGGAAATAAAGTGTAATTTTTCTTTAATATGCTCAGTATGAGGGTAGTTTTTTTAATGAATTAAATTTATTACGTGCTGTACATATGATCACACAGAAGATTATTGGTAATTTTTCCAGTAGTACACACTGTGCTTTAAAAACCTGCTTACGACTACCTTGTATGTGCCTGGTTGGATTTCAAAGTTCAGGTTAAACCTTGTGTCATGGAATCAAGTTCACAGGTGTGAACCGCTCTGTTTAACATTCACATGTTAAAAACTCAAAACACATACAGTAATTCAACTTGTGGGAAGTGAGGAGGATGCCACAGCATCACTGTTGCAGAGATAAAGGTCATTGCTCAACCTTCTTTCTTCTTCAGACCTCTCCAAACACAACACACTGACCGAGTGACACACTTTCCAATGATACATTGGCTCAACACTGAGCCCACAGCTCGTAAGAATGTAACTTAAGCTCTCACAGTGACTTGGTTTGTAGGGTAGTGGAGCAGTCTTCTGTACCGTACGGAAGAGGATTAGGGCCACCATGAAAATATTATTTGAGTTCTGACTTTAATCTCAGAATTCTGACTTTTTTCTCAGAATTTTTTTAAGTCAGAATTCTGAGATTAAAGTCAGAACTCAAATAATATTGTCATGGTGGCCCTAATCCTCTTCCGTAGTACCGTGTGAAGTACTGATGGTTGTACTAATCAAAAACACATAGTGCTGCTGTACAATCTGAATGCCCTGAATGATATGCATCTGTCTTACAGCCGCTAGAATCAGTGAAAAAAAATAAAGAGGTCAGAAACAGGGCAACTCATTTGGATCAAACCGTTGCTCTCTCTCCTCTAGTGGATGGCAAAAACTGTGCTGTGCATGTTCCTTTTATATCAGTCTACGTGGGTGGTCTGACAGAAGAAAAGTTGAAAGTCATCCAGTTTCCCCATTTACTGCCAGCTAAAAAAGAATCATGCTTTCATCAGCCTCCATGTCATGCATCTTAGGACTGCGCTGGAAAACCTGTTCCTGCAGACCAGAGGATACATGTTTAAACCGTCTCTGTGGAGGAGTTGGTAGGTGTTCATCGACGTTCTATCTTTAGTTGCAAATCCGTGCTGTTCCTGTCAGTTTCACAAGTCATGTTTTTTGCCCAGCAGCTTCAGGCTGTGTGAAGGCCTCACTATGCTCCATACGATGCTGCAGCCTGTTCGAGCACATCTGAAAAGCAGAAGTGCGTCTCCCCGTTCTGGAACGTCCACGAACAAAGGCAGCGTGAAAAATCAGCCGCACACAAACACTAATGTGCTACGTGTGCTAAAGCTACGTGAACAAGTGCACAGTGTCACACCTCTACACACCTGTTCAAATACGTTAAGTTGCTTGTTTAGAAAGTTCCACTGTGTCCACACAGAAAGCACAGCGTGGGCAGCTAGCCGTTAGCAGGTCACCTGCGTTTTGGAAGCACTCAGAGCCCAGTAACAATCACTAGGCTGACGTCACATCTAGGCCAATCTCTGTTCCACTAGCTTCTAGAAGTGAATGTATTCTGCCAGTTGTCTTTGTGAACTAATCAAGTGTGTTCCAGCAGGAACCTTTCAAATAAAAACTCATACTTACAAGTTGTTACGTCTTAGAAACTTGAGTGATCAGCTCAATTGAGATCAGATCAAGCTCATCTCATTCCTGTCCTGACTAATTTAAATCTTAATCTGTGATTAATCAATCAAGCTTTACATAAAGGAAAGTGAATTCCTCTGTGTTTATAAGATCATAATTAATATTTAATAAACCTTTATTATTAAATTACTGTTATTAGAAAGTGGAAATGTATTGTTTAGTTAACAAATTAAGTTGTTAGGAATGTCGTCTAAAGATTAAAATTCCCCCAGAAAGACTTTTTTTTTCCTCAAAAGCTACATGGTGGGAACCACTGAATGCTTTTTTTATACGTGTCTCAGAGGAGTCTGAAGATCTCTTTGATTCCCCGATCATTTCAGCTGATTTGAATAACGTTAACTTTCAGTAAGTTAACAGAAGTAAAAAAAATTGTGATTGTATAAAATATTGTTGCTCTAAGTGTGTCCGCCGCGCTTTTGCGTTCGCAGTATGCTACTATTTTGATCAGACCAGCTGTCTACATAGCCCGTGTGTTGGCTCCCGTGTCACACACGCTGTACACACATAAACACATCCCAAAGCATATTTTTAGCCTGCAAGTCTGTTTTCCAGCTTGTACAGTACACGCATAACCACAGTGATTGTGTATTGGGCTCTGAGCACTTTGTGTTGAACCCAAACGCCTCCTGTGTAACGTGCTGCTCACGCTGCACTGAAGACACGGCGCTACTTGGAATAAGTTAACACAAGTAAAAATCCTAAAGCCTAAACCTCAGAAATGAAGTTAAAACTTTATTGTTTTGATATTTTGAGTTTTTCAACTAAACTACTGCTACTGTGAGGAATCTTGGAGTCATCTTTGACCAAAATATATCATTTACTTCCTAAATAAAAGAAATATCTAGAACGTCCTTCTTCCACCTGAGGAATATTTCTAAGATTACAAACATCCTGTCTCAAAGTGATGCTGAGAAACTAGTCCATGCATTTGTTACTTCTAAACTGGACTACTGTAATTCATTACTGATAGCATGTCCCAATAACTCACTCAAAAGCCTCCAGTTAATCCAGAATGCTGCAGCCAGAGTTCTGACTGGAATTAGCAAGA